>BPTQ01000001.1:292971303-293104083 GCA_019973895.1 Chrysanthemum seticuspe
ATTTATATCTTTAGAATCTGGAAAAATTTCTGCAAAAACATCCATTATGAGTCGATACAAGCATTTGACTCGAACAAACAAACATATATATCTTTTAGTTAATTGTTATTCTCATGTTTACGTTTCTTTTGAAAACGTGTGTAATCCTCCCTACACTTATCCCTTATGTAAAATACCTTTATATGCAATTAAGACGAGGTTAAAAACAAAATAAAGCATTTTTACAAATTTAAATATGAGGATAAACAATTAATAAAAGATATATGACACTAACAAGCAAACAATTAAGCATGGGTTGCCTCCCACGAAGCGCTTTTCTTTATTTAAGAGTCTTGTAGCTAGACTCGTAGTCGTGCCCCTACGTTATTTCACTACCGCTCTCGTGCTCATACTTAAGCCATTCCAACGCTCTTTCATTCTTTTTGTAATCATCTCCTAATTCAAGGCATTTTTTGTAATACCGCTTAGTTTTCTCATATGGGTACCTAAGCCCACTTTGCTTATCCCTTTCACTAAGCAATGGAATAGGGGTCATTCTATTACACGCCTCAATGTCCTTATGTTTAAACATAGGATGAGCGCGTGGCATTTGGTAGATGAAATCTTCAACTTCATCAGAGAATGTAATTAGACCATCAATCATCCGTTCATTCAACCTAGTCAATTTTTTGAAAGGTTTTCCAAAAATCACTTGAGTGAGGTCCTTATCTATAAATTCTCCTAAGTCTTCTAAGACCATGAACTCTACCAAATAAGCAAAACTTCCGACAAACACGTGCAAATAAATGACTGCTTCGACAACATTGTTCCCTTGATAGGTTAACTCATTGACCTTGATTTTGTTGTATAGATCCCTTGAGATTAAGTTTAAAGGTAAGAATGAATTCAAATAAGCATCGAACCCTTCTAGTCCTATTTTGCAGGGGAATTGCATGTTAAAGGGGCCATCTTTCTCAATCCTACACCTAGGGTCAAAACATTGGGAGGGGTCTTCCTCAATTTCTGAACTAACTTCATTAATGACCTCCCCGCTATCAAGTGCTTCACCATAATCAAATTCCTCATCAGAATCTGAGTAATAGAAAGGACTTTTTTGTTGCCAATTTATCTCATTATGCCCTAGGTGATTACCAAAATGGTGAGTGGGTGAAGGGTTTTGTGGGATTGCGTTCTCAATCTCGAGATTGGGAATGGGTAGGGTGAAGAATCATCGGTGGAAGATACGGATCATGGTGAGTGATGGTTTTTACGAACGAAGGTCACGAAGAAGGGGGATAGACTATGAGAAAGCTAAAAATGAGAAAAATTTACTTGATAGGAATCAAGCAAAGAACCTAAACGAGGTGCACTACTAACTAGCTATTCTATTCCCCGGCAGCGGCGCCAAAAACTTGATACGCTTACGCAGCGCGTTCGGGGTCAAGGAAACTTCCTTTTCTTCGAGCAAGTTTTATAACGCCCTAGGCAGTGAACCTAATCGTTGTAGTGTAGTAATTAGGGTAAGCCACGGGTATTGATATCGTTCTCTAGGGGAATAGGAATGCTAGTGAGAAGTTACTACGCTAAGGTTGAGGTTGAGGAAGATTATTTTTTGTATTTTTATGTTTTATGAAATTGAAAGGTACGAATCTCGGGTATTGGATTTGGGGGGTTGGTATTTCTACCGATTACTCTACTATTATCTAATTATCTAAACTAAGGTGGTGGGAGTCTATGTCTAATTAATGTGTGCTCGTATGATAGTTTAAAGATTTGTTTACTTAGGTTTTACTACTCCTTAATTATCTCCTATTGATGGTTGAGTTGTCACGTCCTTATTCTTAGTTGCGTTGTGTGTCTAAAGTTGTAGGGTATGCGTTTCTCCCTAACTCTTTGAACTTACCAAAGGGTCTCGTCTACAAAACCCACTAGGGATGATAAACTCTTACTCTAAGGCACTCTTTTGATGGTTTAGCCTACAACTACTTAGGTAATCATATTCTAAGGTTCACAAAGATGAATCAAGCATTAAGTACACAACGAATGACCTATCGCATTACTAGATCATTAATCAACTAAGATAAGAAACAACCAATCAATATTCAATAATTAAGTTTCATATTCCTGAGCAAACACACAAATAAATTAGCCGGACATGGAGAACATGCAAGCATACACACAAATAATCAAAGACATAATTGAATTGATGAAGTAAATACTTATCTTGATGTAAAATAGGGTTTAGAACCCTAAAATACTGTACAAGATACCCTTGGTTCGGTTTTAGGTTTTTACTCCAAAAGACTCTCCCTAAAACTGAAAAATTCGGATTCTATATATAAGATTACATATGCGACGGCGTCACCTTATGTTTCGTGACGTCGTCGTGTCGCCGTCATTAGGGTTTCATCTTGGCTACGTTAACCTTGCGACGGCGTCACCTTATGCCTGTGACGCCATCCTCTTCAGCTTCTGACGCCGTCTGGGTCGCATCTAGGCCGTCTGAGTTGCGACGGTCTACTCCTTTAAAGCCCGACGCCGTCTCTTGAAAATACGAGTTTTGGCTTCTGACCCGTCACAAATTCCTACGACGGCGTCGCAGTTAAGCAGTGACGCCGTCGCCTTCTATTTTCAGCAGCTTTGAGTGTCTCGATTCTGACTTTAGCCATTTTCTTCGTATATTCGCGCCTTTTCGTCTAAATAAGTGCCATTCCAGCATTTTGCCTTCAAGAGACCTAAAAAGTGAAAAGGAACGATATTAAGCAATAACGGATACAAAAGTGATCAAATAAGGGCTAAAACGACCCCTCAAAATGGTACCTTTTAAAACCTTATCAAATCCTGGAGCTAGCTCAGTGGGTTCTAAGAGTTGTGCTCAGACTTAGCCTGAGCTTAGACAGGAGTCACCCCAAACTTTGTCATTTCAATCCCAAGTACTATTCCGCAAGTACTTGGGTAACGTATTCTTTTGATTTATTTATAATAAGAATATGATGTTGAAAATTACTTTGTGTGTTTTACTTACATTACTTTCAGTCATTATTCACTGTTAATTTGTCTTAAGTACTTAATTGTTTTCAAAATGATAGTGAATAGGGAACAACAAGTGGTATCATAGCGAGGCTGATTATAAAACCTTTTTAAGCCGCTCTAAAAACGTTTTTAAATCAGGATTCCTATGGCTGAACTTGATGTACCCCAACTAGTCGATAAAAAGGGTGAAGCTTATTCAGCTATTGCCCCTAGACTTGAAGTTGGCAAATTCAACAAATGGAAAAAGCGTGTGCTTTGCTATTTGATTAGGATGGAACCTTATTATATCAAGTGTATTAATGAGGGTCCATTTGTCCCAAAGACTGCTGAAGGTTTGCCCAAACCTGAAGCTCAGTGGACTCAGGATGAAAGGAGAGTGGTCAACCTGGACCAAAGACTCAAAAGTATCATCATATCATGCCTTCCTAATGATATAATGGAGTCAGTTATAAGCTGTAATACTGCTAAACAAACCTGGGATGACCTAGTTCACAGCCATGAAGGTCCATCAGATACCAAGGAAAACAGGATAATAGACCTGAAACTTGAGTATAATACCTTCAGGGCTAGGGACTCTGAAACTCTCTCTCAAACTTACACCCATTACAAAACTCTTTTAAATGAACTGGCTAATGACGATGTTAAGTTATCCAAACATGAGATAAATGTTGGTTTTGTTAATTGTCTCCCTGAGAAATGGTTGAACTTCTCTCAGGGACTTAGAAATGCAAATCACATTCAAAATCTTGAACTCCCTGAAATTTATGGGAAATTTGTCTATGAGGAAAACCTCATCAACAGACAATACCCTAACTTACAGAAGTCTCAGGAAGTCAAGAAGTCCCTGACCATAACCTCACCTATATCAACTGCCTTCTTTTCTAACAATGTGGTTCAAGATTTTCAAGAAAATTCTGATGATGAGCCTGATGAGAGATCAAGTGAGGAGTACCTAAATGACCTGAACGTTGAATTTCAGGAAAGGGCACTCCTTGCAAACTCTCGAAGGTTTATTAAAAGAAACAAAGGTTTTTCAACTGCCAAAGCTAACGAGGACACTGAATGCTATAAGTGTCACAAAAGAGGTCATTTTGCAAAGGACTGTTTTTCAAAAACAATTTATGAACCCTCTTACAGACCATCAGGGTCAAATCAGTCCTCAGACTTTAGCAAATTTCAACCTAAAATCTATCAGTCTCATCAAAACTTTTAGAATAAATCTAACCAGAACAAAACAGTACATTTTGAAGCTATGTATAGGAAAATAAAAGCTAAGCTTGCTTTACTTGAGGCCAGTCCCTCAGAACCAAAAAGTGTTCAATCTGTGCAGGGTAAAAACAAAGGTCTTGTTGCTGAAACCTTCGACTGGGATGAAGAGCCAGTCTCATCAGATGATGAAATGGTGCATGTCAGCGCACTGATGGCCCTCTCAGAGGAAGACAAGCTAGCTGTTGGAAAGAATCATGCCAGAAATGGAGAATGGGTTAACATCACAATGAAGAAGGTAAATATTCTACTTTCTATGGATGATGACTCTGATTGGCAGTCCTATATGAACTATATCAATGTAGATCTAAGTTTATAGAGGAGCAAAGACTAAATCTTTTTTCTAAGTACAACAAGTTAAGTTTTGAATTGAATAAGTGTAGGGATGAGTTACTTGTGTTAAAACAAAACAAGCTTGAGGCTATCACCTTACAAATTCAAAACACTGAATTAGTTAAAAGAAATCAGGCTCTTCAAGACGAACTTAAGAAAGAAAAGGAAATCATTGATAGTTGGACCACCAAGAATCCAAGAGTCTTTGATGCTGTGGGTGCCCCAAGCAGCAAAAAGAGAGTCATAGGTGAACATCATCTTACTGACTCTCTCAACAAAGACCAGAGTCCTAAACCATTTGTGTCTGGTGGCATGATTACCAATATGTTTTCTGTTCTCAAGCCCAGTGATTGGATTGAAAGACTTAATCCTGATAGTAAGCTTCCTAACTTTGACTCTGGAAGAATCCTAGAGCCTGAAATTCTAGCTCTAAAGAGCATGCTTGGACTCCCAGACGTGCCCAGTAGCCCTGAACACATCTCTGAGTCTGAAGATGAATCTCAAGCACCACTTCCACCTTTGGAACCTCTTCAGGGTGCTGATCCTAGCTCTGAGCTTACTCCCTTACAATACAATCCACACTCTCCTAAAGAAAGGTCTGGACTTGGTAGAACCATTTTGAAAACACCATCAAAGCCAACTCAACAAGAATCCACCCCCACTGAAACTTCCACATCCTCAGTTCCCACTGAAGCTGATCAAATTTAGCAATTGACTGAACTTGTGAGGAAGCTAACTGACAAAATGGAATCCATTGAAAAGGTCCCTGAACCAATCAAGGAGACAAAGTCAGCTTCCTCTAGTTCCTCAAAGTCAAAAGCCACCACCAAAAACAAGCAGAAGTGTGATATGTGCCACTATACCAGTCATACCACTGACAATTGTTATAGAATCCTCTTTTGCATGATCTGTAAAAAGGATGGATTGCTGACCACTGCCAATATGTTAGTTCTCTCAGTCAAGAAAAATACACCAAAGCTGGTCATCAGTATACTTCTTCATCCAAGTCAGCTCAAAAGTTGAGAGTAAAGCCTTTTCCTCCTTGCCCACACTGTGGCTTCAATGATCATCGCCCTGATGATTGTCTTATGAATACATGCTGTGATATTTGCGGTAACACAGCTCACAAGACATCCCAGCATGATAGTGTCATCCATGCAAGGAGAAGTTCAAAGCAACCAAAATCCACTGAGTCATCCTCAGTCTCTAAATGCAAAACCTGTGGTAGTTGATTACACTCCACCGCTGACCATGAATCAATTGCTCAATTCAAAGAAACCATGAGACCCAATCCCACTAGTAAGTGGGTCACGAAGAGAAACTAATTCAGTTTACTACTTGTGTAGAGGCATGCCAGGGAGCCTATCTGGCATCTAGACAGTGGATTCTCAAGAAGCATGACTGGTGTGAAGGAATATCTGCACAAGTATGTAAAGGAACCAGGACCTAAGGTAGTATTTGGTGATAACTCATCATGTCCCACTGAAGGTTATGGTTCAGTAAACTGCAATGGAATAGTTTTCTCTAGGATTACTTATGTCAATGGTCTCAAATACAATCTCATCAGTGTCAGTCAGCTATGTGATGCTAAGTACATTGTACAATTCAATGAAAAATAAGGTACCATTTTCAATGCCAACAAGGAAGTTGTGTTGATTGCTCCTAGGAGAGACGATGTTTATGTCTTAGACATGTCAACTCTCTCTAAAGATGGAACCTGTCTCTTTGCCAAAGCCACTGAAACTATCAATTGGCTGTGACACAAGAGACTCTCACACTTAAACTTCAAAAACATCAACAACTTGGCCAAACAGAACAAGGTCCTTGGCTTACCATCACTGGTTTTTGCAAAAGATAAACCATGCTCAGCCTGTGAAAAAGGCAAACATAAAAGAGCATCTTTCAAAACCAAGCAAAATTTCTCTATCAAAAGCTGCCTTTATCTCTTGCATATGGATCTCTTTGGACCAGTTAGTCCTAGATCAATCCAGCATGAGAAGTATACACTTGTCATTATTGATGAGTTTTCAAGATACACCTGGGTATACTTTCTTTCCAAAACGAGTCAGGCAGCTGATACCATAATGTCATTCATCAGGAACATTGAAAACCAGAATGACATTACAGTGAAACAAATCAGAACTGACAATGGTACTGAATTTAGAAAGGCTAAGCTTGAGAGTTTCTGTGATGAGAAGGGAATCTCCTAAAATTTCTCATCTCCTTATACCTCTAAACAAAATGGGGTAGCTGAAAGGAAAAACATAACTCTCATTGAGGCTGCAAGAACCATGTTAAATGGCTCGGCCCACTCAAAGCATTTCTGGACTAAAGCAGTTAAAACTGCCTGTTACACTCAAAACAGGTCAATCATTGTCAAAGGACATAATAAAACCCCTTATGAGATATTCAAGGGTAGACTTCCTGACATCAGCTATTTTCATGTGTTTGGATGTCATGTGTTTATTCATAACCACAAGGATCATCTGGGCAAGTTTGATGCTAAAGCTGATGATGGATACTTTCTAGGTTACTCACTGATCTCCAAAGCCTTCAGGGTGTTTAACACAAGAAGACAACAAGTTGATGAAACCTATCATGTCACCTTTGATAAACGTGTTGAAAGCATCAGGTTCACCAACACTTCAGTGGAAGAAATAGGAATTGATAACTCATCAAGATATCCTCCTGATGAGTTCATCACTGAAACTAATTCCTCATACCAAGCTGATGCTGACATCTCATATTATGTCTTGCCTCACAAATGTCACAACCAACTATCAGTGAATTCATTGATAGTCAGTCAGTCCCTGCTGGGATAGGTAACACTGATCTAAATGATCAGGAACCTGAGATTCAAGAACCTCAACCAGAACAAGACATCTCAACAGATGATCTAAATGATCATGTGGATCTTGCACCTGAACTCCCAGTGACCTCCTCAAGCTCAGATCCTAGACCACAAAGTAAGTAGACAAGATCTCAGGACATTGAGATTGTAAACATCATTGGTGAACCCACTGAGGGCATGCTCACTAGAAGCATGGCTGCTAAGTTAACAGCAGCTTAAGCCAATGAATGTCTATATGCTGACTACCTATCAGATATAGAACCCAAAAGTGTCACTGAGGCTCTAAAACACCCAAGCTGGGTTCAGGCTATGCAAGAAGAACTTCAACAGTTTGATAAAAACAAGGTCATGACCTTGATCAAATGTCCTCAAGATGTCATTGTCATAGGAATGAAATGGTTTTTAAGAAACAAAACTGATGAAAATGGCACTGTCATTAAAAACAAAGCCAGACTTGTAGCCAAAGGTTACAGTCAACAAGAAGGCATTGACTATGATGAAACATTTGCTCCTATTGCAAGAATGGAAGCCATCAGGATCTTCCTTGCATATGCCACATACATGAACTTCAAAGTTTACCAAATGGATGTAAAAAGTGCATTCCTAAATGGTGAACTCAAGGAAGATGTCTATGTTCAACAACCTCCAGGCTTTGAAAGCAGTGAATACCCTGACTATGTCTGTAAGCTTGATAAAGCCCTTTATGGACTAAAACAAGCTCCCGGGGCATGGTATGAAGCTCTCTCAGCCTTCCTGATACAAAACAAGTTTGTCAAAGGAAAGATAGACAACACACTGTTTGTCTATAGAACACAGCACGATGTGATACTAGTCCAAGTATATGTTGATGACATCATCTTTGGCTCAACAAACTACAAACTTTGCAAACAATTTGAAAAACTGATGACAAAGAAGTTTGAAATAAGCATGATGGCGAACTCACATACTTCCTTGGACTACAAATCAGGAAAACTGACAAAGGAATCTCCATCAGTCAAGAGAAGTACACAAGAAATCTCTTGAAGAAATATGAGATATCTGATTGAGCCTCAGTGAAGACTCCAATGGTCCCACCTAACAATCTTGGACCTGATCTCACTAGAAAATCAGTCAATCAAACCCATTTCAGAGGGATTGTTGGCTCACTGATGTATCTAACCGCTTCCAGACTAGACATACAATTCTCAGTCTTTCTAATAGCTAGATACTAGTCCAATCCCAAAGAATCTCACCTCACTGCAACCAAGAGAATACTCAGGTACCTGAAGGGAACACCAAGCCTTAGACTCTATTATCCAAAATGTTCAGGGTTTGATCTCGAAGGTTAATCTGATTCTGATTATGCTGGCTGCAACATGGACAGAAAAAGTACCTCAGGGTCCTGTCAATTTCTTGGAGGAAAATTAGTTTGTTGGAGTGCTAAAAAGCAGCAATCAGTGGCTATGTCTTCAGCCGAAACTGAATATGTGGCTATTGCAGGATGCTGTGCCAATGTTTTATGGATGAAGAGACAACTCAGTGACTATGACATCCATTACAAAATGGTACCCATCTTCTGTGACAACACCAGTGCAATTGCAATCTCCAACAACCCTGTCCTTCATCAAAGAACCAAACACATTGATATCAGATATCACTTCATCAAGGATCAGATAATGAAGGGAGACATAGAACTTCATTTCATTCCTACTGAATATCAACTTGCTAAAATCTTCACCAAACCTTTGGATGAACCTACCTTCAGGAGACTGAAAGCCGAATTGGGAATGCTTGACATTGAAAGTCAGGCATCTGAAAACCAATCTCAGTGAGTTTTGAGAATTGGTCCGTCTCCCTGAACATCCAAAATAAACCTCTCACTGAATGAGTAAGACTCACTCAGGGTCCCTGACGTAAGGCATTGAATGAGTAACTAAATGCTCTGAGTATTAGTTACTTAAATGTCCTAGGTTGGTAATCCCACCAATTTAATATAGGAATATATGTCTTACTGTCAGGGGTCTCATCACTAAACCTCACCCCACTTGGCATTAAATGCCCTCTCTCACATAAAATATCCTATGGATATTTTAATGCTGCAAAAGTGCACTTTTACTGTGCACTGCAACTGTTCCCTTGAAATACGGGATTTTACTGCGGGTAGTGGTGGGTGGCATTAATTGTGGAATTTCAAACGATTTCAAAATCATCTTTACAAATCCACATTTATGCATAAGTCACCCCTCTCACCACTCTATAAATACCCTCTTCTAAAACAAACACACACACAAAAATCATTTTCTGCAACTAAACTCTGTCAAAATCCTTTCTCAAATCCAGAAAAATTTGTGTGTTCTCAAAATCTTTAAACCTTCTTTTGGAAAACCATTCTTGTAAACATTTACAAACGTTTTTCATCAAAAACTTGGATATCTAAAATCTTTGATTGTTCTAGTCAAAATACTTTTTCAAACCCTAAAATTCTCTTTAATGGAAATGGCTACAACACAATCTCTCCAATTTGCCTCTCAGTGGGTAGGGGATCTTACAAACGTTGAATTTAAAACAAATAATGTCATAGGCAACTTTTAATACCCATAAAATGTCCCAGCCTATAAAGACATTATGAAATTCTTGTTCAACTGCCCACTCAAAAAGGCCTTTGTGAAATGTCCCTCTATACTGTACCAAAACCTCCTCAGGGAGTTTTGGGCAACAACTAAGGCCTTTGACCCGACACCTTCTACTGATGAGAATAACCTTCGACCACTCAGGGAGTATCTCATCAGATTCAGTCTCCATGGGGGGGAACAACAATTCACCCTGGATTATAAAACTTTTTGCACATCAACAGGGTTGGATTATAACAAAGGAAAGTATGTCGCTCATCCTGAACCCTCCACAGTGAAGGATGGGTTAAAACAAATCATTTTAGATCCAACACTTTTGGACAAGACCCCAGTCAACAAAAGCTCTTTTCCCGTGGCTTGGAGGATCCTATTCACTTTTGTGATTCAGGTCCTCGGCGGGAACCGCTCATCCACTAAACAAGTTAATTCTATTCAGTTGATGATGGCATACTGCTTGATGAATGGGGTCACTGTCGACATTGGGGAGATCATTTACAGTGATCTCGTAACGAAGCTACAAAGCAAAACTAGGACGAAGTACGTTTCGTATCCTAGGTTTGTCTCTTGTGCTTTGCAATCGTTACTGGGTTCAAATTATACTCAGGAAGAAAATTTTGGTAATTTCCCTGGCATCTTGAGTCAATCAAACTTTCAAAAAGACCCATCCCTTGTCACTCCCATTGAATTGACGGCCCATATGGTTGCTGTAAACAACCAGACGGGATCAGTGTCTTCAAACCCTACTCCTAAAAAGAGAAAGGGGAAGTCTCAGACTTGGACTAAGACTAAACCAAAGTCTCAGGGCCCTGAGGCTTTAGGAACACAGCCTCAGAGGCACAAAAGGCCTGAGACTAAACAGACACCCACTGACCAGGCAACATCCACCCACGTAACAACAAAGGATACTAATACATCACAGTCAGTGCCCTTGGTCACAACTACTACTCCCCAAGATCCAGAGGGAAACAAACAACCCGCTGGTAGGGGAGCGCCTTCCACTACGCCTGATGATGACATTAACAAATCCAAGTCTTTGTCTGAGGGTACACTGATCGATCCCAAAGACTCAGGGGGAAACAAATAACCCACTGATAGGGATACAACAATCACTGACTCTGCTAAAGGCACTGGGAAACACCCACCAGTGTCTCAGGGGTCACTTGGGGACAAAGACTCGGAGGGAAAGAAACAACCCGCCGATACGGAACCCAAAACCAATCCTGACTCCGGAGAAGGCACTGGGAAACTCCCACCAGTGTCTGAGGGGTCAACGGAGGACAAAGACTCAGATGGATCAATACCACCCGCTTGTATGGAACCCATCACCAACCCCTTTCTAACCATTGCAGATGTCACTGGCATTTTGTTCTCAGAAGATGAGCTTGCTGAAAAGGATGATGAAATCTTATCAGCCGGTGAAGAAGTGGACGCTGAGGTTCAATCTGAACAAGAGCCTCAGCCATATCCAAAGGAGCATACTGAGTCACCATTCCACCCTGAATATAATGACTCAGACTCCTCATCATCTAGCTCTGGGGAATAAAACCGCTTTGACAACATTCTTCCAGTCACTGAAAGACAGTTGGTTCAGTGGATCACAAAAGCCTCCAGGAAGCTGTATACTGGAGTTACTGAACAATTTTAGGATCAACACACTGAAGCTGCTGCCAGCTACGCTGATCTTTGATCTGATGTGCTCACCTTCAACGAAAATGTTCATGAGCACTGAGATCTTATGTACCAACACCTAATCAGACTGGATGAAAACCTGGTTAAGTTTCTCAAGCATCTTCAGTCATGTGGGGTCAAAATTGATGAAATCAGGGATGCTATTAAAGATGACCCAACACTCAATACCAAAGTGCTGGAGGACACTGAGGTTTATGTGAAGAACTCATCTCGACTCACTGAACTAATTGAAATGCTCCAATCTGCCAATGTTCAGGGTCTACAATCTTTGGTTCAGTCTCTTCAGACCTCAGTGGACTCATTGAACACCCAGGTATCTGCTATGGCTCAGGCCTCGTCTTCCATGGCCTGGAATCTTGGCCTTCGGATAACTTCCTTGGAGCTCTCTTAGGCCAACTTGGATACAAAGGTCACTAGTCTTCAAGCAGATACTACAGAGATTAAGGCTATGATAACTGAAATATATCAGGCCTTCAAGGGTCAAGCAGCTCCGTCCCCCTCAGCATCAACTCCAACTCTTGCCCTCACCGAAGTTCCGGCATCAGTTGAGGGGGAGAATACTGCTAAAGAGACTCCTCTTCACACTGAGGGGGAGCAAACATGATCGGTGCCAAACCGTCAAGTTATTTCACACAAGCTAGCCACTTGTGAATGGCTAACCGTAAGAAACTTAAAACAGTTCAGACACCAATGCAATGAAGATTAGGAGAGTATAGTGTTTCCCCAGGTCGTTATGTCCCAACGAGCTGTGCGAGAATAATCAGACGAATAGTGATCGAGAGGATTTGAATGGAAGAGAGATATGATTGATTATAACTAAAGAAAAAGTTTATAAATTACAGGGGCTTAAATGCAAATTAAAGAAAATTAAAAAGATAAACTATATTAAATAAACGCTATCACTATTTGTAAAATCTAATGTTTTTTATTTTTCTTTTATAAAACTTAAATTAAAAACTACGTGACGTACAAAAGAAAATGTGAAACTGAAGCAATATTAATCCTAAAAATATGAAAATGACATTTTTACAAACCTAATGATATGAGAAAATTTTTAGAAAAAGAAAGTTATTTTTAAAACTATTTATCTAATTATTATTAATTAAAAACTATTTTTAACTATTTAATAATAACCTAAAATACAAGAAAATATGAAATAAAGCTAGAAAAATGAAATTATGACTTGGAAAAATCTAAAATAACCTAAGAGAATTTTCAAAACTATTTTTATATTTTTCTGATTATTTTTCTATTTTTTATGAATTAAAAACTATTTAAAACTAATTAAATTGCTAAAAATTACAAATTAAACTATGAAAAACCTGGAAAAATATTTTTTTGACTTTTTATATTTATCTTAACCTATGAAAAATGAAAAATTATTTTATTGAACTTTTTCTGATTTAATTGTATTAAAAGCTAATTAAAAATGCCTAAAAACTGTTTTAAATGAAGAAAAATAGCAAACTGACATAGAAAAATATGCAAAATTCAGGATAAGTCTAATTTAATATATTGAATCTAAGAAAAATATAAAAATAGTGGCTTGTGTGTGAAAAAATGAAACTGCAGTGCAAGTGCTTATGTAATAGGCACTTGAAATAAGCCAAAGGTACAAACTGGGCACCAAACTGTTACAGAAGCTAAGTTATGCTAAAATTACTCAAATGCAACTTATTACAACTATCCTAATCCTCTAAATTACAAGCAACTCAGTTTTGATGATTTGAGCTTAAAAGTTGAAACAGATTTTGCCTACCTACTTTAAGCTTAAACAATGGCTTATCCAATAAGCAAATCAGGAAACCTGAAATGTGGACCTCAAGGAGACCGGGCAAAGAACTTTTAAACCAATAATGAGCCCTGGACAAGCTCTTATGAGCTTGTGCCAAACTCTGCACAAAACCTGTGCACACTCAGTTTATACTGAGTGTGTGCACAGGGGAGATAAGCTCATCTTGACAAGCTGTTTTGAAGCTTTTACAAAATTACCAAAAATCTACAAAAATTATACTAAGAAACTAGACCAGTTGAAGTTTTTAAAATCAAAAGTCTCACATGATTTGACCCAGAATTGAATCTATGAAAATTCACTCTAGTTTGGTGAAAACTGAGTTTTCACTTGTTTTGACTTTTGACAGGTTTTGAAAGGTTTGACTTTTATGAGTTTTGATTCAATTTATTGGACTGATGTTGATGTTAAATGGTAAAGTAAAACTAATGCAAGCAATATCTATGATTTTTGAACACAAACCAAGCTTTTAATTTTGCAAATTCCTAACAGATATGAGATTAGGATAGTTAAATGGTGATTTTGACTTTTGGTGACTTGATGCACAATTGAGTGACTCAAATGATTCAAATGGACTTAAATGAGACTAAGTGGACAATTTTTAAACGCAAACAACAGCTTGAGATCAATCAATCCCACTGATCCAAACACTATTTTTGTTACTGATTCACAGTTTTCTTGCAAAACCAAACTCAATCCAATCTAGACTACTCATCATATTAGAATCAAATGACCAAATTAAACCTATATCAAGACAGCTAATCAATACTTAAACATCAAAAACTCAACTGCTTCATTTTGACAGATATACAAAAATAACTTAAAACAGGTACAGAAATGAAAATAGCAATTATACTGATTATATTAAGCCAAATTATACTACTGTTAACAGTATTAAAGCTTATTAACAATAAAACATAGATTCAAACATATCCAATGATATGATACTCACATGAGGTCCTAGCCACAATGGCTTGAGATCATTTAAACAAAGGCCCACTATCCTAATTATATCAACCCAAGTAGCTCTGAATCAACCCAAAACCAACTTTGCAACAACCCAAATCTACTTCCATGCCTGCTTAACCAAGTCCTCTTCTCAGTTTGACTTTTATTGACCAAAAACCAGTTATGCTTGAACCTGCTTTATAAGCTTACTACAAGCTATAATAAGCTTAAGTAAGCTTATTTGAACTTAAATATAAGCTAGTAGAAGCTTGGATATAAGAGTTTGAAATTGAAATTTTAAACAGTAAACCATGAAACTTGAAACTTAAATGAAACTTGGAATTAAGAATTGAAATGAATTACAATGACTAAGTGGCTTAGTTTTTGATACAATAAAGCTTAATGGTATAGTTTAAAACACTAATTGAGATAGTTTAAAAAAACGACATACATGAAAATTAAAAACTAAGTACTGCTTTATCTCTTGTTTCCCTTTCTTCTTTTATACACCCATATGCATTCCACGTGTCCTCTGAAAAAATCCCACTAAAAATCTCAGCCATTGGATGTCTTGAGCTCATTTTGGCCATTGGATCATTTTAGCGGGAAAAGTTGTTTTGAGCAGTGAGCTTCTGAATTTGCAACTAGAGGGGGTGGCATTAATTGTGGCGTGAAAGGTTGGTGGATATGATGATGAGGGGGGAGGGAAAGGTTTGAGGTGATGGGAGAGGGTGCAGGCAACTTGGTGGGGAAGGAGATAAGGTGGGCGGCAAAGGATGTTTGACTGGATTTGACCAGGGGTCCAAAAAGGGGTAATGACAGGGATCACAATTGATATGGCAGGGGTCACAATGGATTTTGACAAGGCTTGGTTTATATTAATGATAAGGACTTGTTTGCAATTTTTGAAATCTTGAAGGACCATTTCTGCCAATTTATCAAAGTTGTCACAACTACCAAAACTGACAAGTTTCAATAGTACAAGGACTATTTTTGACATTTTCAAACTTCCAGGGACCAAACTTGACATTTTTGAAAGTTTAGGGATCTAAGTTGTAAATTTGCAATTTTAAATCTTAAGGACCAATTTTGACAACTCATGAATCCCTAGGGACTTGAAATGATATTTTTCTTTATTTTGTTTTACCAGGGACTGTTTTTGACAACTTTTGAAACTTGGGTGACTAAAACTGCCAATTATGCAAACTTGATATGTTTTTCATCAGATTTTGATATTTTTGCATTTAAAACACATAAAACACTTATTTGTGATATTTTTATCATTTTGATGCATTTCTGAGTGTTTTCAGATGTTTTTGCAGTTTAATTGGTACAAAAATGATGAGTATTTACACACTCATCAATCCCTCACACTAAGATATTGCTAGTCCCTAGCAATGTTTTGAGAAAAATTAATGGATTTTATCTCTTTACCAAAAGCCATTACTTCTGGAGTAGCCAAATGTTTCAGTTCAAGTAAGAACCTTGGTACAATGATAACCAAATGATTTTGAGCAAATCACCAGCTTCCAACGGATTCGATTTGTCTTTACCAGAAGCAATTTGCTTCTGGACTAGCCAACTCTTAGATGAATTATGAATATTATCTTTGGTGAGCTGATTACCAATTATAGTTTTCCACTGCCTTTACCACAAGCCATAAACTTGCGGGCTAGCCAACTCTTCACTAATTAAAGATATGGTGAGCTGAATACCATACAATTTTGGGCAAATTGCAAGCCGTCAACGGATTTGAGATATCTTTACCAAGAGCCGTTTGCTCCTGGATTAGCCAATCCTTTTTTTTATTAGACATGGCGGACTGATAACCGTAATCTGAGTAAGTGCAAGACACTTACTCCAAAAAAAAATTTGGCCAAAAATGGGGGAATTAGGCGGTATAATTATATGATAAAATTCGTGAGAATACCCCCTCACACTAGAAATGAATATTTCCCTCAATATTCAAAGTACCGGCGGTTATGCCGAAACATAGAACTTAAAAGGAAAATACTACGGCCATTATTTAGCAAGATTTTTTTTTTTTTTTTTTTTTTTCATGAAACTCTTATATACAACAGCGGGGGGCAACTCCCCCACACTAGGGTGGTACACACGGGTGAAAACCCATGTAGCATGCTACTGTTTTTGATTCCCGAGTCGCTAGCTTGACTCGATCCCCGCATTCATTGGTTCATGAGGAAAGTTTGTAGATCCGGGACAACCACAGGAGGAATGTCCTCTCCAAAATAATGCTTCAACCGATGACCATTCACTTTAAAATTTGGACCATCGGGTTGAGATAACTCAATGGTTCCATAAGGAAATACTTTAGTGATGGTGAATGGTCCAGACCAGCGGGATTTTAGTTTTCCCGAGAAAATCTTCAATCTTGAGTTGAAAAGAAGGACTCGATCACCGACGTTGAAAACGCGGTTCTTGATTTTGGAGTCATGAATCTTCTTTGTCTTTTCTTTATAGATCAAAGAGTTCTCGTATGCTTGATCACGGAATTCATTTAATTCATTCATTTGAACTTTCCGGTGATCTCCAGCTGTCTGAATATCGAAGTTGGCATGTTTCAAGGCCCAGTATGCCTTGTGCTCAAGCTCAACCGGCAGATGACACGCCTTTCCGTACACAAGCTTGTATGGAGTACACCCGATGGGTGTTTTATAAGCTGTACGGAAGGCCCAGAGTGCGTCATCTAGCTTATCCGACCAAGAGGCACGGTTTTCGCCAACCGTCCTCTCTAGAATTCTTTTAATCCCTCGGTTGGAAACTTCCACTTGCCCACTTGTTTGGGGGTGGTACGCAGTAGAGAAACGGTGAGTTACACCATACTTTTGCATGACTCTATCAAACTGGTCATTGCAAAAATGCGTACCACGATCACTGATTATAGCTCGTAGAGTTCCAAACCTAGCAAAAAGAGATTTTAAGAATTTCACAACAACTCGGGCATCGTTGGTAGGCAAAGCTTTCGCTTCAACCCATTTTAACAAATAGTCAACGGCCACGAGTATGTATTTGTTACCGCGAGATGATGGAAATGGCCCATAAAGTCAATGCCCCAGATGTCAAAAATCTCACACACTTGAATGGCGTTTTGCGGCATCTCATTTCTTTGTGAGATATTCCCGTGACGTTGACAAGCGTCACAGGTTTTGACAAATTCATGGGCATCCTTATAAATCGTGGGCCAATAGAATCCGGAATCAAACACCTTCTTGGCAGTGTAGTTGGGGCTATGATGTCCCCCAGTAGGTCCAGAATGGCAAGCCTTGAGAATATCATTGGCTTCCTTACCATACACACATCGCCTGATGACTTGATCCGCGCAAATTTTGAATAAGTAGGGGTCGTCCCAGAATTAATGTTTTACATCTTTACAGAATTTGTTTTTCTGTTGGGACGACATCCCTTTCACCACAAAGTTACCCGCATGGTAATTTGCAAAGTCAGCAAACCATGGGGTAGAAGAGTCTCCACGAAAAGAAACCACATTGAGTGTTTCGAGAGGAAATGTTTCATTTATTTCCTTTTTCTCAAACACATCCTGGTGAGGGTTTTCTAGACGGGACAGATGATCAGCAGCCAGGTTCTCAGCTCCTTTTTTATCACGTATAATGATATCAAATTCTTGTAGGAGGAGAACCCAACGGAGCAATCTCGGCTTTGCATCTTGTTTTGCAAAGAGATATTTGAGAGTCGAGTGATCCGTATACACCACGCATTTGGTCAAGATAAGGTATGGCCGAAACTTTTCAAACGCATACACCACAGCTAATAATTCTTTTTCTGTAGTGGTGTAATGGGTTTGAGCTTCAGTCATAGTTTTACTCGCGTAGTGGATAGGCTGAAAATGTTTGGTTTTTCGTTGCCCCAAGACTGCACCGATAGCAAAATCACTTGCAGCGCACATGAGCTCAAAGGGTAAATCCCAGTCGGGGGCAACTAGAATGGGTGCTTCTGTAAGCTTTTTCTTTAATGTTTCAAAAGCTTCGATGCACTCAGGAGAGAAGATAAAAGGAGCATCTTTTTCAAGAAGATGGGTCATAGGCCGAGCGATTTTAGAAAAATCTTGTATGAATCTGCGATAAAACCCGGCATGACCAAGAAAACTCCTAATACCTTTGACGGTAGTAGGATGAGGCAATTTAGCAATAACATCAACTTTTGCTCTATCTACCTCAATCCCGTTTTTGGAAATCTTATGGCCAAGGACTATGCCTTCTTTGACCATAAAGTGGCTCTTCTCCCAATTCAGACAAAGATTGGTGTCTTCACACCGTTTTAGCATTTTATCTAAATGGGTGAGACATATCTGAAATGAGTCCCCAATGACCGAGAAGTCATCCATAAACACCTCCATTGTTTCCCCGATCATGTCGTGGAAAATTGCCATCATACATCGTTGGAACGTGCCAGGAGCATTACATAGACCAAAAGGCATACGTCTGTAGGCAAAAGTTCCATATGGGCAGGTGAATGTGGTCTTTTCTTGATCCAGCGGATCAATGGGGATCTGAAAATAACCCGAGAAACCATCAAGGAAACAATAGTATTCGTTCCCTTCTAATCTCTCAAGCATCTGATCCATGAAGGGTAGAGGGAAATGGTCTTTACGGGTGGCTTCGTTTAACTTGCGATAGTCAATGCACACACGCCATCCCGTAACCAATCGAGTTGGAATTAACTCGTTTTCTTCATTTGTGACAACAGTTATGCCACCCTTTTTTGGAACACAGTGAATTGGGCTAACCCAAGGACTATCAGAGATCGGGTAAATTAAACCGGCATCAAGAAGTTTGAGAACCTCTTGTTTGATAACCTCATGAATCTTAGGATTCACCCTTCTCTGATGTTGGACTGCTGGTTTGAAGTCATCCTCCATTAAGATTTTGTGAGTACAAAATTCAGGGTTGATACCCTTAATATCGGAGAGTTTCCAAGCAATTGCTTGCTTGTGTGACTTCAAGACCTTTATGAGAGCAGTCTTCTCCTCCTCAGTTAAGTCTTTAGCAATTATGACGGGTAATTTATCATCACCCTCCAACAATGCATACTCGAGATGAGGAGGTAGGTCCTTAAGTTCAACCTCGGGAAATTCTTCAATAGATGTTTGTACTGATTTGATTTCCTCAATTGTGATTTCTTTCGGAGGGAGCGAAGGTAATGGATCTTCATTTAACAATTGCTCGAGATAAAGGATATCTCCCTCCGAATCATAAACACCATCAATTCCAGGCGGAATTGATTCAACAGTAGCAAGAAATTCATCGATCTCTTCCAGAAGGAAGTCACCTCCCTCAAATGGAGTGAGAGAGGGGGAAGAGTCGGCAATGATAGGTTGAGAAGATGTAGTGGAATCCCCACTCCCAGAATTATGAAGATAACCAAGAAACTCTTGAGAATACTCCTCTGAAGCAATATCAATTAAATCGACTCGATTGATCGATTCAGCATCATAATTTGAGGAGTACCTCGAAGTTTGATCAAGGTTAAAGGTAACAGCTTCATTACCCACACGTAACGTGATTTCTTGCTCAAATACATCAATGAGAGCACGGCCCGTTCTCAGGAATCCTCTTCCAACAATGAGGGGAACTCGAGGATCGGCATCGAAATCAACAACCACAAAGTCAGCTGGAAAATGGAACTTTCCTACTTTCACAAATACATCCTCGGCAATGCCAAGAGGACGCGATATAGATCGATCTGCAAGCTCAAGAGTCATGCAGGTAGGAACAAGTTCGGGAAGAGAAAGTTTCTTCCATACTGAATAAGGCATCAGATTGATGCTTGCACCAAGATCTGCAAGGGAAAAGCATTCAATCGTTCCTGGAAAAACACAAGGAAGAAGAAATTTTCCAGGATCTCCTAGCTTCTCGGGAAGCTTCTTTAACAGAACTGCTGAGCAGTTCTCGTTCAAAGGAGTTTTAGCCATTTCAAACAGTTTTTCCTTATTGCTTAACATGTGTTTGAGAGTTGATGCGAACTTGGGCATCAGCATGATAGCATCCGCGAAGCTTATGTCAAAATGAAGTTCTTGGAAAATTTGAAAAAAAATTTCCATTTGATGAATGGCTTTTTCGCGTAGCTTTTGCTCATTTAAACGTGAGGGGTAAGGAATAGAAGTTTTGGATTTGGGGTTACCAACTGGAGGTTCAAAAACAACTCCAGGTTTGGATTTGGGTTTCTAGACAACCTGAGGATGGACATTGCTGGTACTTCCGTTATTAGTAGGAAGTTCCTTGTCCTTTGTCGCCTCAGGTTCACTTTCCACTACCTTCGGGAGAGAAGAAGAAGAGGTAGTAGGAATAGCGGGTCCATCATACGAAGCACCACTTCTGGTTGTGATCGCCTTTGCATCGCCCCTCGGATTAGCGATCGTGTTGCTAGGTAAAGTACCTGAGCCCGAGGGTCGATCATTTAAAGACTTCTTAATGTCAGAATTCTGGCTGACCAACAACATATTCATTTCCTCTTGGGATTTCATGAATTGCTTCAACAACTCATCAGATGATGGTCCAATTGGAACAATGGCTTGATTTTGCACAGGAAAATTCTGGTCTCTATTGTTTGGATTAGGACCTTGATTTTGAAAATTTCCTTGATTATTGCCATGAAAGTACCCAGGGTTGAAATTTCCCTGACCTTGGTTTCTGTTAAAATTTCCTTGGTGTTGGAAATTTTGACTTTGATTTTGAAAACCGTTATTTTGACTGAAATTACCTTGGTTTTGAAAACCTTGGTTTGGTCTATTCTGATGTTGATTACGGTTTTGGTTTTGGTTGAAACCGGGTGGTCCATGGTAGTGGTTAGGACGGTGGTTCGGGTCCATAGGAGCACGATATTGGTTGCTTCCTGAATTGGGAATCCCGCCCACAGCATTTGCTTCAAAAGGGTTACCATCGGTGGCCATACAGTCGTAATAGGCATGGGGGCCACCGCAAGTAACACAGACTTCCACTTTCTTAACTTCAGCAGGAGGTGAAGTTTGTGGAAAGGAAACTTTCTTTTGGTTGGAGAGAACCAAAGCTTGAATTGCTTTTGTGAGTTTGTCAATCTTAGCATCGGTGCTAGATTGACTCACGGGTGATGAAGAAGAAGGACCAACACTGACTTGGGAAACAACCGGTTTGCTTCGTGCAGTGCGGACTTTAGACTTGTTTTCAATTATAGTTAAAGCTTCTTTGACAGTTTTGCTCAAGAAATTTCCTCCAGCGGAGGAATTGAGAGAATCTTGATCAGATTGACTCACTCCATTATAGAAAGTATCGAGTTGCATCAACTCGGAGAAACCGTGGTGAGGACATTTGCGGAGCAATTCCTTAAATTGATCCCACGATTCACTGAAGGGTTCATCAAACTTTTGTGTAAACTTGATGATTTCATTTTTAAGACTCGTGGTTTTGGAAGGTGGATAAAACTCATTCACAAATTTCTTCACCAGATCTTCCCATGTTTCGATTGATTTAGGGGGTTGTTTTTCAAGCCAAATCCAGGCTTGCCCCTCAAGGGAAAATGGGAACAGAAGAAGCTTGACAGCATCTGTGGGGACATTCTTGTATTTGATGGTAGATGCAATCTTGTTAAACCATCGAATATGAGCATGAGGATCATCCCGCTCAAAACCATAGAATTGACTTGAGGTTACAAGATTCAGTAACCCGGTTTTGAGCTCAAAATTTTCAGCCACAATGGCTGGGATAACAATAGCATCTCCATACCCGTCGATGGGTGCCTGGAGAAGCTCACACATAGGACGTTCTTCCGCCATGATGACAAAAGTAGTGTGAGCAGTCCGGATCTCAGATCCGACTGATGGGGCAGAAAGTCTACGGACATGCCTTCTTGGAATCCTGACAAGCTCACAGAATGGGCTTACAGACCTAGAAGAGCGAGTGCGCATACACTAGAGTTAACTCTAAGAGATCTCAGAGTTAAGGAAAGGAATTATGAAAATGGTGAAAATGGGGTAAGAAGAATCTTTTTGGGTTTTCTCGTTCTGACAAGTAGATATAACAACAAATCCAATTAAAACAATATCGAGGTAAAACAACAGTGAACTTAAACCAATAATCACAAGATGAGTGGCTTCTTTGAAAAAGGTACACGACTCTCAAGGACACAAAGGCAAGTTTTAAATCTTTGGTTCGGGAACTTATTATGGTCGTACCCCAGTTAGGTAGTACACTGCCTTGGTTTGCGGTGGTAATCTTTTATGTTGTTATTATTAAACAAAGAAAACGACAAATCTTTTTTGTATTTTTATCTTTGATACATATATAGAAACAAAAGAAAAATATTTTTGTGTTTTATACGTTTTTGGATGTTTTTGGGTTTTTGGATTTTTATAAGAAAATATATATAGATATAGATAGATGGTATGAACAGAGAGTGAATATTCAAATCACTAATCTTCTAAGCGTAAGATAATTAGCACAGCTCCCCGGCAGCGGCGCCAAAATTTGATCGGTGCCAAACCGTCAAGTTATCTCACACAAGCTAGCCACTTGTGAATGGCTAACCGTAAGAAACTTAAAACAGTTCAGACACCAATGCAATGAAGATCAGGAGAGTATAGTGTTTCCCCAGGTCGTTATGTCCCAACGAGCTGTGCGAGAATAATCAGACGAATAGTGATCGAGAGGATTTGAATGGAAGAGAGATATGATTGATTATAACTAAAGAAAAAGTTTATAAATTACAGAGGCTTAAATGAAAATTAAAGAAAATTAAAAAGATAAACTATATTAAATAAACGCTATCACTATTTGTAAAATCTAATGTTTTTGATTTTTCTTTTATAAAACTTAAATTAAAAACTACGTGACGTACAAAAGAAAATGTGAAACTGAAGCAATATTAATCCTAAAAATATGAAAATGACATTTTTACAAACCTAATGATATGAGAAAATTTTTAGAAAAACAAAATTATTTTTAAAACTATTTATCTAATTATTATTAATTAAAAACTATTTTTAACTATTTAATAATAACCTAAAATACAAGAAAATATGAAATAAAGCTAGAAAAATGAAATTATGACTTGGAAAAATCTAAAATAACCTAAGAGAATTTTCAAAACTATTTTTATATTTTTCTGATTATTTTTCTATTTTTTATGAATTAAAAACTATTTAAAACTAATTAAATTGCTAAAAATTACAAATTAAACTATGAAAAATCTGGAAAAATATTTTTTTGACTTTTTATATTTATCTTAACCTATGAAAAATGAAAAATTATTTTTTTGAACTTTTTCTGATTTAATTGTATTAAAAGCTAATTAAAAATGCCTAAAAACTGTTTTAAATGAAGAAAAATAGCAAACTGACATAGAAAAATATGCAAAATTCAGGATAAGTCTAATTTAATATACTGAATCTAAGAAAAATATAAAAACAGTGGCTTGTGTGTGAAAAAATGAAACTGCAGTGCAAGTGCTTATGTAATAAGCACTTGAAATAAGCCAAAGGTACAAACTGGGCACCAAACTGTTACAGAAGCTAAGTTATGCTAAAATTACTCAAATGAAACTTATTACAACTATCCTAATCCTCTAAATTACAAGCTACTCAGTTTTGATGATTTGAGCTTAAAAGTTGAAAACAGATTTTGCCTACCTACTTTAAGCTTAAACAATGGCTTATCCAATAAGCAAATCAGGAAACCTGAAATGTGGACCTCAAGGAGACCGGGGAAAGAACTTGTAAACCAATAATGAGCCCTGGACAAGCTCTTTTGAGCTTGTGCCAAACTCTGCACAAAACCTGTGCACACTCAGTTTATACTGAGTGTGTGCACAGGGGAGATAAGCTCATCTTGACAAGCTGTTTTGAAGCTTTTACAAAATTACCAAAAATCTACAAAAATTATACTAAGAAACTAGACCAGTTGAAGTTTTTAAAATCAAAAGTCTCACATGATTTGACCCAGAATTGAATCTATGAAAATTCACTCTAGTTTGGTGAAAACTGAGTTTTCACTTGTTTTGACTTTTGACAGGTTTTGAAAGGTTTGACTTTTATGAGTTTTGATTCAATTTATTGGACTGATATTGATGTTAAATGGTAAAGTAAAACTAATGCAAGCAATATCTATGATTTTTGAACACAAACCAAGCTTTTGATTTTGCAAATTCCTAACAGATATGAGATTAGGATAGTTAAATGGTGATTTTGACTTTTGGTGACTTGATGCACAATTGAGTGACTCAAATGATTCAAATGGACTTAAATGAGACTAAGTGGACAAGTTTTAAACACAAACAACAGCTTGAGATCAATCAATCCCACTGATCCAAACACTATTTTTGTTACTGATTCACAGTTTTCTTGCAAAACCAAACTCAATCCAATCTAGACTACTCATCATATTAGAATCAAATGACCAAATTAAACCTATATCAAGACAGCTAATCAATACTTAAACATCAAAAACTCAACTGCTTCATTTTGACAGATATACAAAAATAACTTAAAACAGGTACAGAAATGAAAATAGCAATTATACTGATTATATTAAGCCAAATTATACTACTGTTAACAGTATTAAAGCTTATTAACAATAAAACATAGATTCAAACATATCCAATGATATGATACTCACATGAGGTCCTAGCCACAATGGCTTGAGATCAGTTAAACAAAGGCCCACTATCCTAATTATATCAACCCAAGTAGCTCTGAATCAACCCAAAACCAACTTTGCAACAACCCAAATCCACTTCCATGCCTGCTTAACCAAGTCCTCTTCTCAGTTTGACTTTTATTGACCAAAAACCAATTATGCTTGAACCTGCTTTATAAGCTTACTAAAAGCTATAATAAGCTTAAGTAAGCTTATTTGAACTTAAATATAAGCTAGTAGAAGCTTGGATATAAGAGTTTGAAATTGAAATTTTAAACAGTAAACCATGAAACTTGAAACTTAAATGAAACTTGGAATTAAGAATTGAAATGAATTACAATGACTAAGTGGCTTAGTTTTTGATACAATAAAGCTTAATGGTACAGTTTAAAACACTAATTGAGATAGTTTAAAAAAAATGACATACATGAAAATTAAAATCTAAGTACTGCTTTATCTCTTGCTTCCTTTTCTTCTTTTATACACCCATATGCATTCCACGTGTCCTCTGAACAAATCCCACTAAAAATCTCAGCCATTGGATGTCTTGAGCTCATTTTGGCCATTGGATCATTTTGGCGGGAAAAGTTGTTTTGAGCAGTGAGCTTCTGAATTTGCAACTAGGGGGGTGGCATTAATTATGGCGTGAAAGGTTGGTGGATATGATGATGAGGGGGGAGGGAAAGGTTTGAGGTGATGGGAGAGGGTGCAGGCAACTTGGTGGGGAAGGAGATAAGGTGGGCGGCAAAGGGTGTTTGACTGGATTTGACCAGGGGTCCAAAAAGCGGTAATGACAGGGGTCACAATTGATATGGCAGGGGTCACAATGGATTTTGACAAGGCTTGGTTTATATTTAATGATAAGGACTTGTTTGCAATTTCTGAAATCTTGAAGGACCATTTCTGCCAATTTATCAAAGTTGTCACAAGGACCAAAACTGACAAGTTTCAATAGTACAAGGACTATTTTTGACATTTTCAAACTTCCAGGGACCAAACTTGACATTTTTGAAAGTTTAGGGATCTAAGTTGTAAATTTGCAATTTTAAATCTCAAGGACCAATTTTGACAACTCATGAATCCCTAGGGACTTGAAATGAAATTTTTCTTTATTTTGTTTTACCAGGGACTGTTTTTGACAACTTTTGAAACTTGGGGGACTAAAACTGGCAATTATGCAAACTTGATATGTTTTTCACCAGATTTTGATATTTTTGCATTTAAAACACATAAAACACTTATTTGTGATATTAATATCATTTTGATGCATTTCTGAGTGTTTTCAGATGTTTTTGCAGTTTAATTGGTACAAAAATGATGAGTATTTACACACTCATCAAAACACCTCCAGTATCAGTAGCTCCCACATCATCTGCACCAGTCTTTGCAATACCCATATCCTCACTACCACCACAATCATCAACAACTACAACAACACTGACGGTCACAACAACAACACCTCCCTTAGTTGCATCATCTTCCTCAGGCCACGACAAAGGCAAAGGCATAATGACAACTGTTGAGCCTGAGAAGATTCCCTATAAAATCGACGACACTGGATACCTGCTCACACCACAACAGCTGAGTAAACATCTTGCTAAAGAAGAAAGAAGAATGAAACTAGCTGAGGAAGAGAAAAAGAACAGAGAAGCACTAGAAAAAGTTGTCGCCGAAGAAGCTGAAAACATGGGATTAGATGCAAGCAAGCTCCAAAGAGGTCAGGCAGGAAAAAAGTTCAAGGAAGCTCAGGCTGCTCAGATGGTTGAAATGAGAAAGCAGTTGGAAGAAAAAAGAAAGAAAACTGAAGCTCTCAGGCAAATCAGAGTTAAGGAATACAACTAGACAATGACTAGCCGAAGGCTTCCTGAAAAAATCACAGATGTCAAGATTATTCCCAACACCAAACCATTGGCTATGAATGTTTATAGAGGGGATGAAAAAGACACTTTGAGGTTCATGATCCCCTAAAATTCACTGACTTTGGGATCACTGAACTCGATGAACTTGGTCCGATCATTGGAAAGAAGCAAAATAAGGTGGTCAAGGAGCTGATGAAGATGCTCAGCAAAAGATATGAAAGGCTGAGAGATGAACCAGCCCAACTGGGAATTCAGCCTGCCCTGATTGCACCACAAGGATCTCAACCACAAGCATCCACTGGCAAAAGGAAAAGAGATGAGTTCCAACCTGAGATCAAAGTGCCTGGCTTAGAATGCAACAGAGAGCTGTCTAAGGGTGTAAAATTTGTGAACTGTTTGGTAATTGAAGAGCCTGAAAGAGGGCTATTCCACATTGATGTCTATGGAAACCCAACATTTCAAAGATGGAGTGATATTGATCAGGCTGGTGTGGCTGCAATGATCAGCTATATTCCAGTGGCCTCTCAGATCCAATCCCCAGCAAACATCAGGTTCTGTCAAGACCTGAATGCAAAGATAAGAGACCATCCTGACAAGGAAATACTCATCACCAAGAAAGTGAAGCTCGAAGCACTGGGTATCCATATGGACTAACATCATATTTATCTTTCTTGTACTAGTGATAGGAGCTATGTAATCTGATCAATAAAAGATGTATGTTTTGTTAAATTACTCATAGTTCCTTATTGTATTCATTAGTACATTCAGTGTAAAAAGAAGCCATTAGCTCACTTCCACTGATCAAACACTTAGGCTATTTGTATATCCAAATAGGGGGAGACTGTTGGGTTCAATAAATACTCAAACCCCTTAAACTAGGATATGAATAGAAAATAACCTAAGTGTTTAATCCGTTAAACATAATCAGGTCATTGAGCGCATAGTCTCTCAGTGAGCCATCTTCAGGTTACTTAGTAAGAGGCGAAGAAGGAGCCTCTCCACTTCGCAAGGCGGAAATTAAAGGGTGAGGACTAAGTCAAGAAAAAGATGGTGGATTCAGTGAGTGATGACAATAACTCACCGAATCCCTTAGACTCCTCTCCAACTGTTTACACTGAGGGCAAACTAAAGGAAGAAACTGAAGGCTATAAAGACTGAAGAAGAGCTGGACTGGGCGGGAAAGTTTTACCCAGATAAAACTAAGTCCCCCATGTGGTTGTCCAGTGTATACATAGTCTCTATCTATCAAGATCATATCTTCCCATTTATAGTAAGCGGCGATTCTCTGTCAAGGAAAGAAGCTTCGCCGCCTACTATAAATAGAAAGGTGAACAGTAACCGAATATATCAATATTCGTGTTTGCTGTGATCTATGTTTTTGTCTTCTAGGTTAAAGTTAATGATCATACTTGTATAAATAGCATAAGAAGATGAGTGAATAGTTTTAAGCTTGTGAATTGTAAAAACACACACACACACAAGCCAACTTTTCACTCCTCCAAATACAACTTTATCCTTGAGCTAGCTCAGTGGGTTTTAAGAGGTGTGCTCAGACTTAGCCTGAGCTTATACAGGAGTCACCCCAAACTTTGTTATTTCAATCCCAAGTACTATTCCGCAAGTACTTGGGTAACGTCTTCTTTTAATTTATTTCTAATAAGAATATGATGTTGAAAATTACTTTGTGTGTTTTACTTACATTACTTTCAGTCATTATTCACTGTTAATTTGTCTTAAGTACTTAATTGTTTTCAAAACGATAGTGAATAGGGAACAACAATGTTTTCGTCCAATTTACCCCGTTTTCATCCGTTTTTACCCATTTTCGTATGTTTTTAAGAATTTTCAACCGTTTTCAAAGGTTTTCTTACACTTTTACACAGATTCGTACGTTTATACACGTTTTCTTCTATTTTAATACGTTTTGGTCCATTTTCTTACGTCTTTGTCCCTTTTAATTAGTTTTTATACGTTTCCGTTTTTGTTTACTGGTTTTCGTCCGTGTTTGCACGTTTTCGCTGGTTTTTTCATCCTTTAGTCCGTTTGTATAACGTTTTACACAAATTCGGCCGATTCCAGCTGTTTTGCACGCTTTCGTCCGATTTACCTCGTTTTCATCCGCTTTTACTCATTTTCGTATGTTTTTAAAAAAATTTCAACCGTTTTCATAGGTTTTCTTACACTTTTACACATATTCGTATGTTTATACACGTTTTCATCTGTTTTAATGTTTTCGTCTGTTTTCTTAAGTCTTTGTCCCTTTTAAACAGTTTTTATACGTTCCCGTTTTTGTTTATAGGTTTTCGTCCGTGTTTGCACGTTTTCGCTGGTTTTTTCATCTTTTAGTCCGTTTGGATAAGTTTTTACACACATTTGTCCATTTCTAGTTGTTTTGCACGTTTTCGTTCGATTTACCTCGTTTTCATCCGCTTTTACCCATTTTCGTATGTTTTTAAGAATTTTTCAATCGTTTTCAAAGGTTTTCTTACACTTTTACACAGATTCGTACGTTTATACACGTTTTCGTCTGTTTTCTTACGTCTTTTTCCCTTTTAATCGGTTTTTATATGTTCCCTTTTTTGTTTACAGGTTTTCGTCCGTGTTTGCACGTTTTCGCTGGTTTTTTCATCTTTTAGTCCGTTTGTATAACTTTTTACACACATTCGTCCGTTTCCAGCTGTTTTGCACATTTTCGTCCCATTTACTCAAACATGATATTTGTAGGTTGCTAATTATCGAAGCTATGGCTTAAAATCTAAATAATTTTGTGTCAACTCAAGAAGCGAACTTAATTATCCATTTTCAGTTTAAAACCATATGTGTCAACCCAAGAATCGAGCTTAATTTCGGATCAACCCAAGAAGCGAACTTAATTCATAATCGGTTTTCGGTTCGCTTTGGTTTAATTATAGTTTGGTTCGTTTCGGTTTTCGTGTTGACCAAAATAAAAATATAACCGATTTAACGAAACAAAACCCGATAACCGAACGGATCAACACCCCTAATTTGTAGTCATAGTTTAAAAGAAGGAGGACTTAGTTTGCCATTTTTAAACATTAGGTCCTTAGAGATTGGTGGATCTTAGGGATGACAAGGAGGCTGTGAGGTCTAAGCTGCAGGGGTTGAATGATCTCATTACTCAATCTTAGGAGGAAATTGATACCAAGGAAGAACAAATTCAAGCAATGAATGGTTGAAGGGTTTCTCGCTATGGAATGGGATTTTTCTTTTGCTCTAGTGTCATCTGTTTATGTCTAATGTCTAATGTCTAATGTCTTGGTTTAATGGGATGGTATGTAGAAATATTAACAACGGAATATGTATGGATCTTTTGATGGTTTATCCATACGAATGCTAAATATGTTTGTTAATATAAGTAATGTGTTCGCTAGTTTGTTTCAGCTTTTTTTTCATGTTGTTTTGAATTTAGGAATTGGTTGTGGTGTTTAAGTTCATATTCGCACTGGTAGAATGTATTATTGTAAGATTAGGATGTTCAATTTTTAGATTGTTGTCAATTTTTTTATGACTGATTATGAAGTTTAGAACTGGAGGCTTTTGTTCATGACAATTATTTTTGATTGAACCACTAGATTTACGGTGTTTTTGTTGTTGTTTTTGCTTTAAGTTAATTGCATTTACATGTTTTCTTGATTTTTTTTTGACTGCTTGAGGATGTTAGAGCTTATCTAATTGCTTATAAATAGCTTATTTATAGGCTTAAAGTAAGGTCTTAGGGCTGTTTGATGTATCAGAAGTTCTTGGTTTGATTTGCCTATTTTTGTGCTTAATTGTTTATATGGAACTGCTTATTAGTTATAGTTGCTTAATTCGTTGCTTTAAGTCCATTTTTAGCTTTTGATTGTTCATTTGTATGCGTCATGTGGTGATTTTAGTGTATCTAAAGTTATATGTGTTTTTGACACAACTGGTTTGAAGTAATATGGGTGTTTGGGACTGTGGGTTAGCACCAATTCTGTCAGAGGTGTTTTTGGTTTCAAAAATTGTTTGATTTTTCAAAAATTAGATTTTCTAATTCATATTTAAATTGCAGCCAAAAATATTTGGAGCCACATTTTAAAATTATCAAATTTGGAGCCAAATTTTAGCCAAATTTTTTAAAATTACTTTGGAAATTATGATTTCCTTAATTGAAAAACTGCCCCATCATTAGCCCTATTTTTACTCTAATCAATCAGGCTTCAAGCAAAACAACCAGAACTTCAATTTTTACACCATTATTTACCAATTAAGTTTACTAATTTTCTTTAACACATTACTTCTGACGAATCATGGCAACGCAAATCAATTATCCGGATGATTTGGTTTATTCTGATCGTGAAAATGAAAACACTTTAGAATATGAATCAGAGACGTATTCAGATGAGGGTGAGGATGCTGGAAACAACCATTCAAATGCGAATGTTGTTAAGAGGGGCATAACTAGGTTAGCTAAGTTTCGCAGGGAATATGGAAAAACAGAAGGAATAAAGGGCAGTGTAACCTTCGATGCACTGGATAGGTTATCAGGAAAAAACAGAGCATTGTTTTCCAGTTTTTTGGGTGATTTGGTTCGTGAGCATATAGGTGTCAGGATTCTAACCTGGAGGAAGGTTGATTCAGAAGCAAGAGATAAAATGTAGGACGAAATCACGGTACACATATACTTTTTTTTAACTAGTAGTGGCTTGGCTGTCGTAGATACAAGGTGTTAATAAGTTTATCTCTGCATTTACAGTATGTGCAACTAATTAACAACAATTTGTTAATCTTTGCAGCGATATTTTGATGTTGAATTGATGGTCAAAAATCTGATAATGAATCGTCTTGGTCAACTTCTAAGGAATTTCATAATGAAATTGATACAAAACTACATATTGCCCAACCAAATTACCCTTTCAAAACTAAATGAAGTCCCGGCAAAGTATAGTGCAATTATAAAAGCCGAAGATTGGGTTAATTTTGTAAACTACACAGCCAGCGAGGAATACAAGGTGTTAATTATTCCTTTTTATTCAAGTTCAAATATCTTTCACCTTTTCATATGTTTCCATATGTATTAGTTGTATACTATCAGCATTACTACATCTAAACGCCGTATGATTTTGTGTTGCAAGGTGAGATCAGCAAACGCTAAAGTGTCGCGTTCCAAGTCTGTTTATGATCATACAATGGGATGAGGTAGATATGCCCGTGTGATAGAAAAAATGGTAACAGTAAACATTTGCACATTTGCATTTAATAGCATCATACTTTCGTTTATATTCGTTTATCTTACATTTGTATGTATTTGATGTTTATAAGATCAAGAGTAAAGAAATTGAACCAGATGAAGAACCACCGCGTGGTACGCTGTGGTTGAAAGGAAGGGTGAAAAAAGACGAAGAATATCACGATGATGATATCAGATCAGTGGGAGAAAAATTTGTAAGTTTGACTGCAAATGTTATTATTATGTTTGTTTAGTTATAAGTTAATACTGCTACTGTATTACTTACAACTGTTAGTTATAAGTTAATACAGGTAGTGTTTTAGTTAATACTTTTAGTTAATACTGCTACTGTATTACTTAAAACTGTTAGTTATAAGTTAATACAGGTAGTGTTTTAGTTAATACTTTTAGTTACAAGTTAATACTGGTAGAATTAAATAACCTATTTCCCATATTGTGTGTGCAGAAAGAAACGGGCGACAAGATCAAACAAGGTATCTTGAAGCTTGATCATGGCACTGATGCCATGACAGTTGTATTAGGTAAGGAAAAGGGAGGATATGCGAGAGGAGTGGGAGGTGGAGTAACCTACAAGAGGTATTTTGATCTGCCTCGAATCAGACAAGCATCTGATGAAAGAGTGGTGTTACTTCAAAGTGAACTTGATAATGAGAGGTGCCAACGTCAAGAAAAAGAGGCGGTAATACAGGATTTGATAAAACAATTGGCTGCACAAAGGGGGCAGTTGTAGTCAACTTCAACTTCATTGACATAAACGGAAGTAAGACATAAGAAAGTAACATTCCATCTTTTTTTTACCCTTTTAAATACTTTTGCAGTCTTCTTAAACAATTTATATTTCAGGTGTCTCCGGTGAACATTAATCTTTTAAATAGCAGTGCTGATGAGGATGCCAGAACACGTGTTGCTGGATGTGAGAAAATTGCAAGCATTGAGAAGTCTAATGGACTTGCAACTTTGGAAAAGGAAATGGAAATAAGTGTAAGTAATAAATCATCCCCCTGGTATTTTTGAATTCTACATACATGTATTATTTACCATGCATTATATATATAGGAAACTGTTAAATCCTCCCCTAACTTGAATTCTACTTGCTTGACTTCAAGTTCCTTTGTGATTTTATCTTTAGCTTCTCCATCTTCAAGGAAAGATTATGTCTTTGTCTTTAGATTATATCTTTATAATCTCTGTGCATATATCAATATCATCAAAGTATCTTTAGAATTTAATCTTTTCAGCATCATTCAGCAAACTCCATCTTTTCAGCAACATATGACAGTTTGTACATCAATTCAGTTTAATTTGCAATCTATTCTCATCACTTTCAGATGTGTAAACTTCTGTGAGAGGTGAATCATTGAAAATTTAATGGATTTTAATCTCTTTACCAAAGCCATTAACTCTGGAGTAGCCAAATGTTTTGGTGTGTTAGACCATGGTACATTGATAACCATATGATTTTTAGCAAATCATCAGCTATCAACAGATTTGACTAGTCTTTACCAAAAGCTATACCCTTTTGGACTAGTTAGTTCTTTTTATCTAAGGTGAACTAATTACCAAGTAATGGTTTTTCCACAGCCTTTACCACAAGCCATTTTCTTGTGGGCTAGCCAACTGTTCACATTAATTGATATGGTGAGTTGATTACCATACATCTTATTAGCAAGTTGTCAACTAAAAACGGATTTGAGACATCTTTACCAGAGCCGTTTGCTCATGGATTAGCCAATCCTTTTGTAACCATGGTGGATTGATAACCTATTGATGTTGCCATCTCAAAAACCATTTATTTCATTCAACCTTTGTTCCAAAATATTTTTTACTTAAAAAAGGTTTCTTTCAAAAACATTTAACTGGTTTAAAGCTGCAAGCAGTACTTTGATGTAAGTACTGTCTAATCAGCAGTACTTTGAATAAAAGTACTGATATTTCAAAAAGAATTTATTCAATTAAAATTCATATCAGTTATTCATCATCATCAGCAATAGTAGTCCATCTGATAAACAATTTGATGACCATTAGAGCAGTTTCATTGTCTTCTTCAACTTCCATTCCATGCTCTAGCATCCTCCTCATAAGATCAGTGGTAAGTGGATATCTTTTGTCTGCTAACATATGAATCATTGTTCCATCTTCTAGCTCTAAAACATGAACTCTAGATTCTTCAAAGAATTTCCAGCTAACAATCTCCCAATCTTCTTGGTTCTTCCAAATCTCAGTTGTGCTTTGTTCTTCAGTGTCCCAAATAGTTGTGAGATCCCCAAGCAAGACTAAACCAGCTCCTTCTAATGGATTGTGTTCAAAATAATCTCGCACCACATGATATAGATGAAATAAATCCACTCTATCAATTATGTGCAATATATCCCAAAGCATACTAAATACTCTGAAACTTTCATCTTCTCTATGAAACATCATATAATTTCCATCCTTGGATTCTACAACTTCAAAAGTAGTTATTGGAGATTTATTCATCTTCATCTCAGCATCATCTTTAGAATACTCAAATTCTACTACTCTTAAGTAATTCTTTAGCTCATCATCTGTCTCAGATCTTAACTCTATCTTCTTTGATGACTGTAAATCTTCAACTTCTGTTTTTCTTTTTCTCTTTAAGCTTCCTTTCTTAATATATGCTTTCTGAATATCATCATCTTTATAATCTTTGATATTAGCAACTTGTCTCTTATATTCTTCTTGAACTGCTTCATATAACTCTTTCATATTAACATAATTCAACTTGTTCAATCCAGTGTATCCTAGACCTTTCAAATAAGCCATCATTGCATTCCTTTCTTTAGCAAGATTTGGTCTTCTTGGTAGAGAAGAAATAGGAAGAGGTGATGGTATAACAGCTTCAGCATTCAATTCTTCTTGTAATTTCCTAGCTGCTTCTTCATTCATAGCTTCTTCTTTATCACCTTTAGCATTTAACTCAGCTAGTAGCTTTCTAGCTGCTTCTTCATTCATAGCCTCTTGAGCAGCTCTTATCTATGCTAAAGAAGGTTTCTTTTTCTTCTTTGTCTCTACCAACATGCCTTTTCCTTTATCCTTAAGATCAATAGCAGATTGAGAAGGTACTGGTTGTTCCTCTGCAACTCCAGGAATAGTAACACCCCTTGGCTTTGACAAATCATGTAAGATCTCAGCAATGGTTTCGTCATCACTTGCAGTTCTGGGTGTAGCTTCTTCTTCATGAATGATAGTTAAAGGACCAGCTTCTTCTTCATGTAGAACAGTTGAAGGACCAGCTTCCTCTTCAAAATCTAACACTCTTGAAGTAATCAACTCTTGCCTAAAAGTTCCTTGAAAAGCAGTACTTGGAACTTCAGTACCTTGATCATCAGTACCTTGAACTTCAGTACCTTGAAATTCAGTTCTTTCTTCCTCAGTACTTTCAATGTTGACATGCTCTTCAGTACCTTGAGGTTTATCTTCCTTAACAACATCTTCTTTCAAATTCTTTTCTTCTAAATTCCTCCCCAATTGGACAGAAGATGGTTTTTGAACCTTTGTGCCTTTGGTTTTCTTCTTAAAGTCCCTAACATGTCGTCCTAGCTTTCGTTGAGACTTGACACATAGACGATGATGTTGAACCAATGGCCAGACAAACTTCTTGATTCTTCAAAATTTAAGCTTCAACCTCTTAGTCTTTGTAGCTTGCTCTTCAAAAGATTTCTGCAGTCTAGTCAATTCTCTGGATAAAGCATAGTTAGTAAGAACTTCACCTTTAGATGCCACATCTCTCTCATCTCCTCCAGATGTTTGAAGCCCATCTGTTGAAGTATAATCATTGGGAGAAGATGGCTGAGGTTCTTCTTCTTGAGAGTCATGAATAGTGTAACTGCAACAGCTTCTTGAACATCAGTACTTTGCGAAGCAGTACTTTGTGATGCAGTACCTTGTGATGCAGCACTTTCAGACGCAGTACCTTGTTGAGAAGCAGTACCTTCAGTGTCATCACCCTCTTCAGCTTCATCTCGAATAGCCTGAAAAACTTCCATTATAGAAGCAGTTAATGGAGTATGTCTTCAAGTGAAGTGATCACTTTTCCTCTCAATAAAGGTAAAAATCTTTGCTTGTTGTACCACAACAGGTAGTAAATGTGTGGCTTGGGTACATCAGCAAGTTGTTTGTTCAAGAAAACTTGTATAAACCTTGGGTACATTAACCATTTGGATCCATGTGAGATGTGTGAGAGCATACCATCAAGAATTAGCCTTGAGAAATTGAAAACACGATTTGTAGCTAATCCCACTATAGCAGATGCTATGTTTGACCCAAATTGCTCCCATGAGGTACTCTTAGCACTAATGCAATGAAGTAACACATGAACCAAAAACTTCCAGTGTGGGCAAAATAATGGTTTCTTAAATGTTTGAATAGTCAAAGACCCTTCATACCCAATATCTTTGAATGTATCCCAAATCAGTTGCTTATCAAAACGAATATCCCCTTCTTCATCATCAAACAATAAATCTTCACGAATAGAGGCATCAGTAATCTTCACAATTCTCCCAGCAACTTTAGCTTGAATATAAGAATCATCATTCTCCATATGAACCCTAGCAATTGCCCAAAATTGTTGAATCCAGGGCTCAATGATGTCTGGTTCCATTAAAAGTGCATAACTAATTGGGACATGTCAATTTCAAGAATATCAACAAACTGGTCAAAGGAAATTTAGTTAGAGGTTTACCTTCAAAGACTTAAAAGAATGATCACTCATGTTTGGCGTGCAAGAAGGGTAAACAACACAAAGCTTCATTCAAGAAGCTTGAGGAGAGGACTATTAGAGATCCTTTGGAGCTGTTACACATGGATTTGTTTGGACCTGTCTCTGTGGCAAGTTTAAACAAGGAAAAGTACTGCTTAGTTGTGACAGATGATTGCAGTAGATTCAGTTGGGTATTTTTCTTGGGATTTAAATAGGATACTTTTGATGCTATTCAGACTCTCATAATAGCACTTGAAAACCAATTGAGACTCAAGGTTAGAGGTATTAGATGTGACAATGGAACTGAATTCAATAAAACAAGCTTATGGATGAATTTTGTGCAAACAAAGGAATCAAGAGGGAGTTCAGTATTGCAAGAACACCACAGCAGAATGGTAAATAATACATCTTCAATTGGTACCAGAGCGGGGAGCTCTTGATATAGGGATCTACAACGTTTTTCTTGGCGAAAAAGGAAGAAGAAAATCGAATTTCAACAATTTTTGTAACTCTACTACAGCACTGTTTTCAAGAGGGCATAACTTTTTATTGAACCGTTGGATTGAGCTAAAATTTTTTCTGGTGCATCTCATTATACCCATCTAAAGTTTCACATAAGGGATTGAAAGATATAAGCTCTCGAAGTCAGCTGCTGAAACTGAGAAAATTTCCGTAAGGCTTTTGCAGGACTGTTTTAAAACGATCATAACTTTTTTGTTAACCGTTGGATCGTGACGAAATTTTATGTGGATGTTCTCTATATACCTATCTAACTTTCCACCGAAGGGATCTTCGATCTGAGTTATTATGTGAAAGTACTGCTTAAAGTACTGCTCTAAGTTCAAAGTACTACTTGGAGGTTTCAAAGTACTGTTACCCTTTCACAAAGTACTGCTGCTTGACGAAAGTACTGCTGCTTGACGAAAGTACTGCTCTTGGACGAAAGTACTGCTTCTCATTCAAAGTACTGCTGCTTATTCGAAAGTACTGCTAAACGAAGATATTCATATTTGAGGGGAAGTCAAGCATGATATTTGTTATGGATTTTTGGACGACACACACACATGGATATTGGTTCACACACAGAGGAAGAAGTTTATGTTCTTAAAAGGATTCAAAAAGGCTCATATTTGATTCTTATGGATTAATTGATTACTAAGAAGGTTGAATATCATTTATTTAATGTTGTAGTTGAGTTTCACAGGTTTGTGTTCTTATCATATAGCTTGATGAATCTAGCAATGTGTGATTTTTCTTATGATGCTCTATGCACACATTGGCTATCACTTAAAGGAGTTACATTGTAGTGCTCAGTGTCTCATATTAGTTGAGGATTTTGTCAAGAGATTGCGGTCTACTTATATTTGGTGATTCGTATAAGTATGGAGTTCTGTCGATAGTACAAGATTTAAGACACAAGTTTGGGAAATTCTACTTCTTCATCAAATTCGTTATACTCGGTTTTCTTCACAAGTGATCATTACATGAAGCCTACAGATTTTGAAGAATCAAGAAGATGGTTAACATATGGGTTTTAGGGGAAGCTTATTGTTAAATGTTTAACAATCTAAATGCATCACTCAAGGGGAAGTGTTTTATTTTTACTACTGTTGCTCATTATTACTACTGCTAGTTGCAGTTTCTATTGTTTTGAATCCATTTTTCTTATGATGCGTAATGGTGGGCGATTTGAAGCATTGGAAGTCTTAGATTGGAAGTATGATATTGGTTCGTGGTGGTCAAGATCATTATTTTCATAAGTTCCCTATTTGGATAATAACAAAAAAGGGAAGAGATGTTTGAGTGGCATGGTGTCACACCCTCGCCGGAGGCGGAAACACGAGGTGTAACGGAAGGGAACATAAGCACAAGATAATAGAACATACCAACGTTAAGATTTAAAAGAAAGAGTACACCATTACAATACCAGTTTAGCCGTCATCGGCAAATATATTACAAAGTTTAGATTCCAAAATATTGCGTTTTATTACATAACTATTTGTAGTGACAAGTGAAAACTTCATTATGCAAGAACTGGTAGAAAAGCTTACTAACGATCACCTGAAATGCATGAGAGAAAAACGGGTCAACTATGAAAATAATTGGTGTGTATACACGTTTTGCAAAATAAGAAAACTCGTAAGAAATATTCAAAGGTTTCGGTCATCGAAAATAGTCCACAAAGCAAAGGCATTGTAAATCCACTCAGTTCCAAGTTCCGCCCATACAAAACTTGCAACCTGTGTGTTCACAACCCACTGCCAAAAGTAGTATGTCTAATAGTCAAGTATAAGTTGCCAGGACATTGCACAATATAGCACCACGTATATAATAATGTATGCCAGGCAAAGCCCCTAGAATAAATAATATGCGTCCCGTAACATAGTGGACGAGAGGTTGGCCGACCTCTAATAGCGCTATCCATACTACCTACTAATAGGAGACTAACAATGCGAATGTACGAACAGTACATCATACAACTATTATATACAATTAAGAACACTCCGAACATGGGAGAAATTACACACTCCACCAATAAGGCGAGAATTTTTGAGAACGCTCCGTAACATAGTGAGACACTCTGCTCCGGACCGAGGAGGCTTTAGGTTGAGAACGCTCCGTAACATAGTGAGACGCTCTGCTCCGAACAAGGGAGACTTTATAGTGATGCTCCGAACATGCGAGACTTTAGGTCAAGGTCGTAACACGTACGGTTCAACAAGTCCTAACTTTATATTTAAGTTCAAGGATTTGTTTCAAGTCAAAGAGTTCACAAAAGTAAGAATCAATTCAATTCAGGTATGGTTCATGCATTTCGCCCCAAAAATATAACAAAACGGTAAAAAAAAAGGGGTGTGATTACTCACTTGGTGAATTGATGCGATGACAAAAGTGTGTACACCGAAATGTAACGTGAATCTCGAAACTGACCTATTATGAATGATATGATATGTAATAAGTCATGATGTAATGTTATGCATGCAATTCGGATGATATTTATACCACTTATGAACTTTTGAAAACAATACTTTTCGTCGAAGATATAATCTTTTAACGTCTTGACCATTTTTAAATTACTTCATATGTATTTACATTGAAATGATATCCGGCGATAATCATTTAGTGATTTATTGTGAAATTATAACTTTTCGTCGTAAAATAATGTCGTTGAAATTTCCATGAAAGTGACTAAAACGGCCTCTAAAAGCTAGTCGTAAAATGGTGCAAGTCAAGCGTTAGGAAACGAACTCTACGGTTTTGGGAAGCTCGTATCATTATTTCAAATTTTTATTACATGAATTTCCATCCTAGAGGTCTCAAACATAAAGAAAAATAGAGGTTAAATATGGTACTTTTAGTCCAAAATATAGTTTAAGGATGGTTTTTCGGCAAAGTTTGAGCGACCGTAATTAATTCATTACAACTCCGCTAATCAAACGATCGGATATTTTGGAAAGTATACTTGGCGATTTCACTTTTACTAGAAGACTTCACTTTATGAAAAGTTCTAAGTCAATGTTAAAAACAACCTTTAACTTGGTAACTAGTTTTTGCCGCAAAACTTGTCTATTAGAAATAAAGATAGTTTTTCTTATATGATAAAAGTTACGGCAACTTTTGTAAACGTGTATAATTTAATCGTTACAAATCCGTTTTCTTCGTTTTAAAGGTCCTTAGCTTTGTATCAAAGTATACTAACATATTTTTAACAAGTCGACAATATTTACAACGTCCAAGCTTCGTTTTTGACTCGTACAAAATAAATAATGTTTGCTGAAATTCCAGAAAATTTATATTTTTCGTCGCCAAATTGAAAAATTCATAACTTCTTCGTTATAGCTCCGTTTTAATCCGTTCAAGCGGCCACGGTTTCGTTTTAAAGTATATTTTCTAAATATCTAGGCCAAAAATTTTTATCTACTGTCGGATTTTCCAGATTTTGAAAATAAGGACAGACCCTTTTTAAAACGTGTCGAAATGAGTTTTTCTCGCGCCAAACCTATTCTAACCCATTCAAAACAACTCCGAAGCTATTCTAATCCTACCATACACCTTCTTAGGATGTCATAGGTTCCTAGACATCATCAAAACTAATATATAACAAGGAGTAATTATAGGATGGATTATATATTTAACACTTAAAAACCTTAAAAAGTGGTATAAACATCACATAACTTGCATGTTTCTCAAATAAAATGATATGATCATAACAATGAATGTGAAATAAAAATATGAATATGAATGCTTACAAGAAATATGATGAGGTTTAAGGACAAAGGGTTTGTCCTAATCACTTGAGGTTTGTATTGCAAAACCTATACAACAAGTGATACTAGATTGTTAAATAACTTGTCTTGAAATTTTATGAGATGATCCTCCTTTGGTCTTATGGCTGCCGAATCTTTGGAGTGGAAGAGAGAAATATGGTTTTGAGCTTGTATTTCCAAAATGAAGTGAAGTGAAATGGTTTGAGTTAGTAGAATAATACATGTACCTAGAGATATTTTGCAATTCCATTGTGACTCATCCCTCCCTTGTCGACAAGGGAGGATAGTCATACATTGATTATATTTTTTTTATTATTATGTATTAGTGTAAGATTTGTGAGGTTAAATGATAACTTGTATACACATTTGAGTATTTAAGGTAGCGTTAGTTAAAAATAAATTTTCACGGGTCAAGATAAAATATATTTAGGTCATAAAAATTATAAAAATACATTTCTTGCAAAATTTGAGTGATATAATAATAATCGTGTCGTATTTAGGAAAAACGTCGTAATTATATAAATACAACAATTTATATACAAAATAAATTTAAAACACTTGGTAAACTCATAATATTATTTTTATAAAATTAATATGAGTATAAAAATATATCGGGATAATTTTTGGAAATATCGGATCAATTGTTCAAAATAATTAATTACGCGATAACATTTATTTAATATGAAAATTTCGCGTTTAATGTAAAATGCAAAATCATGCACGAACTAATATGATGACAATGATGTTAATGAAATGTAGACTAAACTTAGTCTATATGAAATGTCCTTGATGATTGTTTATGAATTCGCAGCTAAATCTCTAAGGTTACGCGAATTTAATACTTGAAAACCTAGTTTACGATAAACGATGAAATAGTAAATGTGAGAAATGACCGTAAATTGAGATTTGTGACACATGGCATGGATTAAGGGGAAGACAAAGGAAGACATACTTGTTTCATTCATGGTGAGATCCATGATCTCAACTTCTGCTACTTCGTCTAGGGAAGTTCGTTCAAGAATGGTTTTGTCATTATCAACTAGGGGAAGATTGTTAGGAATTATACGTTTGAGTTGATAAGACAAAAAGAATGAAACAAGAGGGACTTAATTTGACAAGAAGGAAACCTACAAAAAGATGGAAGGACTTGCTTGCAAAATAAGTTTTATTTATTAGTCCTTAGTAGAGATTTCTAAACCCTAATCCTCTAGTATATAAAGAGGACATAGGTGTAGGTTTTATGATTATGTCTTCCAAGATGTAGTCGACTTAAAGGGGTGTGTCTGTCCTAGGCGTATAGTCTTGTAAACGCCTAGGTTATTAGTTTAGTTAGTAGACGTGCTCCTATAAACGTCTAAGATTAGTTAGTGTTAGTGAATGAAAACCTTGTGTCAATAACAATTATGTTTTGACATATCCGCTGCGTATTGTCATTGTTATTGTTAAACCCTAAGGCTCATAAACGATCAAGAAACTATCTTCATCACGTTCTTAGTTCTATCATTGTCGCATCTAAGAAATCGACTAGATCAAAACGAAAGGATTCTTCACGTCAACTTTCCGAATCACAAGAAAATGAGTCTCCATTAATAGTACTACCACAAGTATGTATTTAAACATTTTCATATGTTCTTTATTTTAATTAATTACTGATACATATATACATGCAACAAATTATCTTTTTAGGTAATTAAGTGCATACTGTGGCACTTAAAGAAATCAACTATTATTGCGGAGGGTACCGTGTACAAAACTGATGGAAAACAAATGCTTCATAACAAACCACTCCCAAAGGACTGCTACAGAGTGTCTATTGAAAAATCTTTAGTGGATGCAGCATGCATACCGGATGTAGGAAGTAACGGTTTCAAAACAGTTAAGGATGCAGTAGGTGGTTTTTATGCATGGCCAAAGGATCAAGTGGTTTTCGATGAAAAGGTACATAGATGCATGTGTTTTATAAACCTACATATATCATTCTTCATATTTAATTCAGTGTTTGATACACCCGGCTTTTGTTTCCTATATGTAACACCACCAAGTACCATAAAACTGATTGGTGAGAACAGAACTGCACCTAAATTACAAACGAAGCGCTACGTCTCTAGTGATGCCATGCAAAAGGAAGCTAAGAAGATCAAGAGTCAGAAGTCATTAAATTATTGAGAATTTTATTATGTACGACATTACAATTTTATATACATTCCAATTTTATTGTATTTGAATATATTTTGAATATATTTTTATATATTTGAATTTGTTTTGATATATATTGATTTTCTTATATGTGACTAAAAGATTCATATAGTCACAATTATTAACACTTTTTGGTCATAGTTTTCTTAATTCGATGCGTGACTAAATTTTAGAAAAGGCCACACAAACATAAAATTAATGTGGCCATTGGATGAGCAATAGTCACACAAAACACACATTTCTTCACTTAAAACACCATATGGTCACACTTTTGGCCACTTTATGCTTAATTTGTATGTGACTAAATTCCAAAAAGAAACATGCTTTGTGTGACTAAATTTTAGAAAAGGCCACACAAACATAAAATTAATGTGGCCATTGGATGAGCAATAGTCACACAAAACACACATTTCTTCACTTAAAACACCATATGGTCACACTTATTAACACTTTTGGCCACTTTATGCTTAATTTGTATGTGACTAAATACCCAAAAGAAACATGCTTTGTGTGACTAAAATCTAGAAAAGGCCACACAAACATAAAATAAATGTGGCCATTGGATGATCAATAGTCACACAAAACACACATTTCTTCACTAAAAACACCATATGGTCACACTTATTAACACTTTTGGCCACTTTATGCTTAATTTGTATGTGACTAAATACCCAAAACAAACATGCTTTGTGTGACTAAATGTTAGAAAAGGCCACACAAACATAAAATTAATGTGGCCATTGGATGATCAATAGTCACAAAAAACACACATTTCTTCACTTAAAACACCATATGGTCACACTTATTAACACTTTTGGCCACTTTATGCTTAATTGTATGTGACTAAATACCCGAAACAAACATGCTTTGTGTGACTAAATGTTAGAAAAGGCCACAAAAACATAAAATTCATGTGGCCATTGGATGATCAATAGTCACACAAAACACACATTTCTTCACTTTAAACACGATATGGTCACACTTATTAACACTTTTAGCCACTTTATGGTTAATTGCATGTGACTAAATACCCAAAACAAACATGCTTTGTATGACTAAATGTTAGAAAAGGCCACACAAACATAAAATTAATGTGGCCATTAGATGAGCAATAGTCACACAAAACACACATTTCTTCACTTAAAACACCATATGGTCACACTTATTAACACTTTTAGCCACTTTATGGTTAATTGTATGTGACTAAATACCCAAAACAAACATGATTTGTGTGACTAAATGTTAGAAAAGGCCACACAAACATAAAATTCATGTGGCCATTGGATGATCAATAGTCACACAAAACACACATTTCTTCACTTAAAACACCATATGGTCACACTTATTAACACTTTTGGCCACTTTATGCTTAATTTGTATGTGACTAAATACCCAAAAGAAACATGCTTTGTGTGACTAAATTTTAGAAAAGGCCACACAAACATAAAATAAATGTGGGCATTGGATGATCAATAGTCACACAAAACACACATTTCTTCACTAAAAACACCATATGGTCACACTTATTAACACTTTTGGCCACTTTATGCTTAATTGTATATGACTAAATACCCGAAACAAACATGCTTTGTGTGACTAAATGTTAGAAAAGGCCACAAAAACATAAAATTCATGTGGCCATTGGACGATCAATAGTCACACAAAACACATTTATTCACTTAAAACACCATATGGTCACACTTTTGGCCACTTTATGATTAATTGTATGTGACTAAATACCCAAAACGAACATGCTTTGTGTGACTAAATGTTAGAAAAGGCCACACAAACATAAAATTCAAGTGGCCATTGGATGATCAATAGTCACACAAAACACACATTTCTTCACTTTAAACACCATATGGTCACACTTATTAACACTTTTAGCCACTTTATGGTTAATTGCATGTGACTAAATACCCAAAACAAACATGCTTTGTATGACTAAATGTTAGAAAAAGCCACACAAACATAAAATAAATGTGGCCATTGGATGAGCAATAGTCACACAAAACACACATTTCTTCACTTAAAACACCATATGGTCACACTTATTAACACTTTTGACCACTTTATGATTAATTGTATGTGACTAAATACCCAAAACAAACATGCTTTGTGTGACTAAATGTTAGAAAAGGCCACACAAACATAAAATTCAAGTGGCCATTGGATGATCAATAGTCACACAAAACACACATTTCTTCACTTTAAACACCATATTGTCACACTTATTAACACTTTTAGCCACTTTATGGTTAATTGCATGTGACTAAATACCCAAAACAAACAAGCTTTGTATGACTAAATGTTAGAAAAATGCCACACAAACATAAAATTAATGTGGCCATTAGATGAGCAAGAGTCACACAAAACACACATTTCTTCACCTAAAACACCATATGGTCACACTTATTAACACTTTTAGCTACTTTATGGTTAATTGTATGTGACTAAATACCCAAAAGAAACATGATTTGTGTGACTAAATGTTAGAAAAGGCCACACAAACATAAAATTCATGTGGCCATTGGATGATCAATAGTCACACAAAATACATGTTTCTTCACTTTAAACACCATATGGTCACACTTATTAACACGTTTGGCAACTTTATGATTAATTGTATATGACTAAATACACAAAACAAACATGCTTTGTGTGACTAAATGTTTCAAAAGGCCACACAAACGTAAAATTCAAGTGGCCATTGGATGATCAATAGTCGCACAAAAGACATATTTCTTCACCTTAAACAACATATGGTCACACTTATTAACACTTTTGGCCACTTTATGCTTAATTTGTATGTGACTAAATACCCAAAAGAAACATGCTTTGTGTGACTAAATTTTAGAAAAGGCCACACAAACATAAAATAAATGTGGCCATTGGATGATCAATAGTCACACAAAACACACATTTCTTCACTAAAAACACCATATGGTCACACATATTAACACTTTTGGCCACTTTATGCTTAATTTGTATGTGACTAAATACCCAAAACAAACATGCTTTGTGTGACTAAATGTTAGAAAAGGCCACACAAACATAAAATTAATGTGGCCATTGGATGATCAATAGTCACAAAAAACACACATTTCTTCACTTAAAACACCATATGGTCACACTTATTAACACTTTTGGCCACTTTATGCTTAATTGTATGTGACCAAATACCCGAAACAAACATGCTTTGTGTGACTAAATGTTAGAAAAGGCCACAAAAACATAAAATTCATGTGGCCATTGGATGATCAATAGTCACACAAAACACACATTTCTTCACTTTAAACACCATATGGTCACACTTATTAACACTTTTAGCCACTTTATGGTTAATTGCATGTGACTAAATACCCAAAACAAACATGCTTTGTATGACTAAATGTTAGAAAACGCCACACAAACATAAAATTAATGTGGCCATTAGATGAGCAATAGTCACACAAAACACACATTTCTTCACTTAAAACACCATATGGTCACACTTATTAACACTTTTAGCCACTTTATGGTTAATTGTATGTGACTAAATACCCAAAACAAACATGATTTGTGTGACTAAATGTTAGAAAATGCCACACAAACATAAAATTCATGTGGCCATTGGATGATCAATAGTCACACAAAATACATGTTTCTTCACTTTAAACACCATATGGTCACACTTATTAACACGTTTGGAAACTTTATGATTAATTGTATATGACTAAATACACAAAACAAACATGCTTTGTGTGACTAAATGTTTCAAAAGGCCACACAAACATAAAATTCAAGTGGCCATTAGATGATCAATAGTCGCACAAATGACATATTTATTCACCTTAAACAACAAATGGTCACACTTATTAACACTTTTGGCCACTTTATGCTTAATTGTATGTGACTAAATACCCAAAACAAACATGCTTTGTGTGACTATACAGTGTTTATGGTCACTAATATGGATTAATCCAACAAAATTTGTACCTAATTAGTCACACATGTTACGGTTTTGGTTACTATTTTGCAATAGAGACTAAAAAAAAGTCAAACACGTGACCATAGAGTACCTATGGTCGCGCGACCTTTAGTCACACACGGCCGAAAAATCATGTGTGACTATATGTATATCGTCACACATATTCGGTGTGGCCAAATCCACTTTTTGTTCTAGTGGAGAAGCCCTAGGATCAAGTTTGGGAACCCTTGGATTCTTAACATACCATGTTACATAGGACACCTTTTCGTGGCCAAGGCCTACATTGACCGCAGGTCCCCAATAAACATAATGACTAGCACCTACTATAATTGGATAATGAAGAAGCCTATCCCAACTAGGCAAGATCCCGATAATCCTAGGGTTAGTTGCAATTTTCTTGGTAGAGTTAAGGGATTGTCCATTTATGTAGGTAGTTTCTCGTTTCCCACGGATTTTATAATAGTGGATGACATTAGTATGGCCATAGATCCTAGCTTGTCTCACGTTATTCTAGGAAAACCTTTCATAGAAAGCACCGAGATGACTTATGATCCCTCGTTAGGAATAGTGCGATTCAAGGATGAGACCGATGATGTAGCCTACCAAATGCCGTTTAAGATTGAGAAATTTTCATCACTCTCCAATGATGAAAAGGAACTTAAACTATCGGTCTACTATAGGAATGAGAAGGATAAGGAGAAAGGAGTGGATTATCTTATGGCCAAGATTTTTGGTTTCTATAAGGACTGCTTGAACTTAGGACCGGAATATAGAACTGAGTAGGGAGAGGACGAACTCTTAGAAAGGAGCATTATAGGGCACTTCTACAACATGGAATCACCCACTAGAGACCGTCACGAGGAAGAAGGTGACGGTAATGAAGTCACGTAGGGGCACGACTTCGAGTCTAGCTACAAGACTAATAAATAAAGAAAAGCGCTTCGTGGGAGGCAACCCATGCTTAATTGTTTGCTTGTTTGTGTCGTGTATCTTTTGTTGATTGTTTATTCTCGTGTTTAAATTTGTAAAAATGCTTTATTTTGTCTTTAACCTTGTCTTAATTACATATAAAGGTATTTTACATAAGGGATAAGTGTAGGGAGGATTATACACGTTTTCAAAAGAAACGTAAACATGAGAATTTCAATTACTTAAAAGATATACATGTGTGTTTGTTCGAGTCAAATGCTTGTATCGAGTCATAATGGATGTTTTGCAGGAAATTTTTCCAGATTCTAAAGATGTAAATTTTCCAGAAAATCACAGACCAGTTTTGGTCAGGATAACCTGACGGCGTCAGGATCGCAACCTGACGGCGTCAGGAAGGAGCAAGAACAACTGATTACTTTTTCTCGTTTTCTGAGCTACTTATAAATTTTTGGAATTTTCTAGAAATTCTGTAAACATCCATTCCACAAGCATTATATCCTAGTTTAGTAGAGTCCTATATATATTATTACCGTCGATTTTATGTGAAGGTTTAGTTTGTTTTCTTCAGGTGTGCAGGTTTAATTTACCAAGAAGAAGATACATAAGATGAGAATGAGCTTTTCACGCAAACATTCTTCTTAAAGAAAGATGTAACCACCACTTTACACGGATCCTACCGAGCTAATCAGGGGAGTATTAGTTTCTTTCATCTTTTATTACCTTCCATTATCATAACTTTGATACTTTTGGGGAACATTGGGGACAATGTTCAATTTAAGTGTAGGGAGGGAAAATAAAATAGGAACTTTGAAACTATGCTTATCCTTGAATATTTGCCTTGTCCAATTGCATTTGTGTAATAAACCATGAGAAAATGTCGGTTAGGGTAATTTTGGCACCAAATTTAAAGCTTTTCATGACATACAGGAGTGGGCCATTAGTCTTAATAAAGCGTCTTATGGATAGAAAATTGTATGACTAGCACAAAAACCCTTTACCGCCTAAATTCCACCCAAAATGTGAGGATCGCCCTTAGATTAGTAGGAATTAAATCATTCATCTTTAATGCTTAGAGTGTGAACCGCTAGTATAATAGATTCTAGAACTTGTTTTGTGATGCATTTCGAGATCGCTAGTAAGACTACACTTGTGTAGTTAGGAATAACTAAATGATAAGAGGCATTAGGATAACCCTTGTTTGATACCTGTAATCTAATTACTTCTTGCACATCGGATGAGTAATTCCCCCACACCTTTGCGTTGTACTCATCTTTAGTACATGATACCCCTAGTTAACCCCTCAGAGCCTATCCTTTTTACGGTTCTCGTGATATTTCGGTTTTCCGAAATATCAATGAAGGGCATTGTTTACAATCCACCCCCAAATGTACACCCAAATCGCCTTAGCCTACCTTGTATGCACTCACTTTTAGTGCATTATTGTTATCACACTAAACCCTTAGTTCAATTATCTAGTTGCTTGCATAAGTTGCAAAGTCGAGTCATATCCTTTGTACACAGTTTTGGGACGATTGGGACTCATGGGAAAAGTTAAACTTTATAAGATGATGGGAAGGGAACATTAAATTCAAATTCCCTTTATTTGCATAATAATGTACTCCAAGTGTTTTGATATTTTCAATTCGGGTCAAATTAGTGTTAGAGTAATAAAAACTCAAGTGCAGGGATGTGCCTATAAATCCCTATCATTTTGATGTTATCGTTGAGGATGGTAGAGTAAAAGTGTATTTAAAAAAATAATAATAATAAAAAAAAAACATACGGGCTACCATCCTAGACCTATATTTAATTTATGTTTGTTTGTTTCAGTTATCTAGAGTCTAGAGTGTCGAGTCTTGGCTTAGCAACGCCATTCTTCGCATGCTTGTAACCTAAAGATTTTTGACTTGCCACCACTAAATAGCCTATCCCACCAAACCCTTTGTTTCCCTACCGTAAGCCTAACATTACAACCCTTTAAAAGATCTTTTGGATAGTCTTTCCTAGGTGCTTACGCCAAAGCGATGGAGGTTTGATCTAGTCTCAAGCCATGGTAATCTATGTACTAGGACAGGTTAACGAGTGTTTATCTTCCATTTCCAACTTGTTATATTTCATATACACCCGAGAGATGTGAGTATCCAAACACCACATGTGAGGTGCTAGTATGTAATTTCCGTGCTTGTTATGACTTTTGCGGGGCTTATAAGTGTTGTGAATCGTTCTAAACTAATGCTTCATGACCTCTAACTTATAAATTGATTATCTAAAAGCACATTTGCTTGAGGACAAGCAAATACCAAGTGTAGGGATATTTGATAAGGTTTTAAAATGTACCTTTTTAAGGGGTCGTTTAAGCCCTTATTTTATCACTTTTGTATCCGTTATTACTTAATATCGTTCCTTTTCACGTTTTAGGTATCTTGAAGGCAAAATGCTGGAATGACACTTATTCGGACGAAAAGGCGCGAATATACGAAGAAAATGGCCAAAGTCAAGAATCGAGACACTTAGGCTGCTGGAACTGAAGGGGACGGCGTCAGGCACAAACTAGTGATGCCGTCGGACAACTTTTGTGACGGCTCAGTAGCCAAATTGCTCATTTACAAGTGATGGCTTCAGGTTTTAATAGAGTAGGGTGTCGCAACTCAGACGGCCTAGATTTGATCCAGACAACATTAGAGACTGAAGGGGACGGCGTCACAGGCATAAGGTGACGCCGTCACAAGACTAATGTGGCCAAGACGAAACCCTAATAACGGCGACCCGACGGCGTCACAAATCAAAGGGTGACGCTGTCGCATTTGTAAAATTATATATAGAATCTGAATTTTTTAGTTTGCAGTGTGTAGTCTTTGGAGTAAAAACCTAAACCGAACCAAGGCTGTCTTGTACAGTATTTTAGGGTTCCATACCCTATCTTACATCAAGATAAGTGTTTTACTTCATTAATTTAATTATGTCTTCAATTAATTGTGTGTATGCTTGCATGTTTCCCATGTCCTGCTAATTTACTTGTGTGTTTGCTTAGGGAATATGAAACTTAATTACTGAATATTGATTGGTTGTCTCTAATCTTAATTGTTAATGATCTAGTATTGCGATAGGTCATCCGTTGTGTAGTTAATGCTTGATTAATCTTTGTGAACCTTAGCTTATAGTACCTAGAGTCATTGTAGGCTAAACCATCCGAAGAGTACCTTAGTGTTAAGTTTATAAATCCTAGGGATTTTGTAGGCAATAACCTTTGGTAGTTTCAAAGAGTTAGGGATAAACGCATACCCTACGACCTTAGACACACAACGCGATAAAGAATAAGGACATGACAATTCAACCATCAATAGGAGATAATTAAGGAGTAATAAAACCTAAGTAAACACATCTTTAAATCATCATACGAGCACACAATAATTAGACATAGACTACCCACTAGATTAGATAATTACATAAGTAGAAGTAATCGGTAGAAATACCAACCCCCCAAATCCAAACCCCGAGATTCGTAATTTTCCATTTCCTAAAAAAACATAAAAAGATAAAAAATAATCTTCCTCAACCCCAACCTTAGCGTAATAACTTCTCACTAGAATTCCTATTCCCCTAGAGAACGATATCAATTCCCGTGGCTTACCCTAATACTACACTACAACGATTAGGTTCACTGCCTAGGGTGTTGAAAAACTTGCTCGACGAAAAGGAAGTTCCTTTGACCCCGAACGACGCGTGTAGCGTTATCAACAGTTAAGTCGCATAAAACCTAACACGCTTCTACAACAACTCGCTTAGGGCACAACTCGCATAAGCTGAAAACTCGCTTCCAAGGCAACTCGCTTAAGATACAACTCACTTAAATGACAACTCACATAAACTGATAACCCGCTTCCAAAGCAACTCGCTTAAACGACAACTCGCATAAGCTGATAACTTGCTTCCAAAGCAACTCGCTTAAATGACAACTCGCTTAAGGTACAACTCGCTTATCTGACAACTCGCTTCACAGAACACGACAACTCGCAAGCAAGAAATTCTTAACTCGCTTTGTACCAATATTCAAAAAGCACCACTTTTCAATCCAAAAACAACCCAACCACGATGATTCAAGCCTTACAAATTAAAACCTAAACACTTATGATGATTCTAACCACAAAAGTATAATCAAAATCCAAACTTTAACACTAGAAATGATCCAAATGGTGCAAACTACTCTAAACTCATCAAACCCAAAAACCTTATGAAATCCACTAGAAATCCAAGAACATGAAAGATGAGTGATCAAACCATGGCTCTTGATACCATTTGTAACATATTGGATTTCACAAACACATCAAAACATATTAAAAGAGGGGTGTATGGTTTGAAACTTAGAGAGAGAAAGTAGAGAGGGAATTGGGAACTTGATAAAACAAAGAAAAATGGTATTGAAGCTCCAACCCTCTACCTTGGGAGGTAGAGGGTATTTATAGTTTCTTACAAGATACGCCACCTACGGGCTGTGGATCAGGCATACAGTGGGTAAAGACTCGTCCGTCCTCCACGGTCTTACTTAACTAACTTCTTATTAACATAACTTGACTACGACTACGAACTTTCTAACGAATACATATACTTGAGGTGACTGATACTTTAACCAACGGATTTTCTAAATCCTAACAGCGCCTCCATCAAACTAAGCCGTAACCTCCAAACATGCATTACGACGTAACCAACACTATGAGACTTGAGTTTGGAGGATAATTAAGTTACAGCGTAATCCTCTATTTATTTACGGCGGAGCTTATAATTACGGCGTAACTATTCCTTAAGTTACGCCGTAATCACAACTATGAGAGTTGGTTTTGGAGGATAATTAAGTTACGGCGTAACTACATTTTTAGGTTACGCCGTAACTATGATCAGGCCTATAAATACAAGCCCTAAAATCTGCATTTGATATCATTCACTCACCAGAAAAAAGCAGAGAACGTGAAGACGGTTCCAAGGGCAGATCATACGGAGCATACGGAGTTATCTCCAAGGGAGAAATCACACCATATCATCGATAAGCTTTAGCGATGACTATTTCTTTACACTTTAATTCATGTCTTCATTAATTATGTTAAACATTGAATTTATTGTGTCTTTCAATATGATCGGCTAAGCACCTTTGGTGCTAGCCTAGTTACGATTCCTTGATTGTATTGTTTATGTTTCCGTTCTTCAATTATTGTTTCTAGTGTATGCATGCATAGTTCCTTGGTAGTCACCCTAGTTTCGGTAGTTTTAAGTTGCGGTCGTACTTATTTGCTTAGGAGAACTGAACAAAGGACCCTAGGGATGTAGGTAGAGAGGGTTGGTAAGAATTGAACAAAGGACTATCAATCCCTCTTGTGCGAATTAACCAAAGGATCACCGTTCAGAAGGAGAAACTTAAGAAGTTAGGGATTTGTGTCTAAGATGCTAGTGCCCGGGCACACATTTTTCAAATCTTCCATGTAGGGTACTTAATGACTTGGCTTAGGTTGCTTGAGACCCTCGACTCCCCAAAGGGTAGGCCTTTAACATCGGGTAGGAACCTTTGTTGATAGGCTATGACGAATTGACCAAAGGCTATCTAGCAAATTGAGCCCTTACTTGAATCAATAGGAAGTAATTAGAAAACATAGACATAACATGATAGGATGAATAATTAGGTTAGCACACTTTCTCTCCATTGTTCACAACCTCAATTTAATTTCCGCATTTTATTTCTTGTTTATTAGTATAATAAATATTTCAATAATATATCTTTTAAAAACCTTGACATTAGACTTAATAGGATCCTCATCTACATAGCTCTTGGGAACGACCTCGACTTTACCACCTTCTATACTACGCATGACCGGGTTCACTGCTCGTTAATGAAATAGGTAGACCTTAGGTGCACGAGACTTTAGAAATATTAAATCCTGGTCAGAAATCATGCATTAAACCTCTGTCATTCATATGAAAAATATATGCATACTTGTTGCCTTCTGCCATCACAATGCTTTTTCCTTCCTCGTATGTTACTTTCCTTTGGCGGTTTTGGAACTTGGTCCTTGTGACACTTACTCTTATTATGTCTAATGGTATGACAATTAGAGCATTTAATCTGTTTACGAGATCTAGATTTACCCATTGTTAAGCAATTTCAGTGAGAAAAATACTTTAGTGTTTTTAAATTTGAATTTGTGATAATTGTGGTCAAAAATACACTTGTACCTATAAATGCATTCCTACACTTTATGCTAACTTGACCAAATGATATGGGATGAAAACATTAACCTTATATGTGTACATTGTTTCAGTAAAGACCAAACATCTAACAACAATGAGTATAATCAAGACAAGCAAACAAAACCAAAAACAAAGGAAGATAAATAAACACATATCTTCATTCATTCCATAAAATATTACTATACATGATGATAAATGATTTAGCAAAAAATAATTTCAAAAGCCCCAAAAGACAACAAACATTAAACACTTCATGTGCTTCCATTGCTACTTGAAAACAAAATTAGGTAGTCCTAAGAACATCAAGGAAGTTATTCCTGTCCAACACATGAGCATGGGTTTCAGAAATCAATCTCTTAACTTCTAAAACCTTGAGCACATTTTTCTTTTGAACCTTGTGAAGATCCTATAGAACCTTGTACGTCATAGCTGATGGACGATATTCTTCAAGTTCAGTTATGAACTCTTGTGTTTCTTTTATAACATGAACCAAATCAACATATGACTTTAGGAGACCCTTGGCAAGCTGTATATCCTTTTTCGTTCTCCCTTTGATAGTAAACAGCAATGGAATCAAACATGGAGTAAGAATCTGTAGCGACGGAAAGTTCTTTTAGACGTGGGAAATTGGACATTTTGTTGTTGTGTTTTTAGGGTTGGGAACTCTATTAAATGTGTTTTGGGTATGCAAATGATTTAGGTTATTGTCCCTTACATAGCAAAGGCAAAGATGACCATACAAATTCAGGGACAGAATGTGAAGTAATTCGATCATAAAGACTAAAGTTATTAAATGGCAGGAAATTTAAGTATAAAAACGGCAAGATTGGCAAGGTTGGGGGCTAACTGTGAAATTATGAAAACTTCCCCAATACGCTTAACTTTTTTTTGGTCGTGACCCACTAAACCCTCAAAAGATCAAAATACCCGATTTAGACGAAACCAGCGTCATTCCACATTGCTAGTGAAACACACACAACCTCATAGTTTAACTCATTCGCAAAATCGAAAGGAGCATATTTGTGACAACGTTTAAGGATATACAACCTGTTAGGAATTAGAAATTCCAGGTATTGAAGAGTCGGTCACCTCAAGTATATGTAATCGTTAGAAAGCTCGTAGTCGTAGCTATTTTAAGCTAAGTAGTATTTAGTTAAGTAACACCGTGGAGGACGGGCGGGTCTTTACCCACTGTATGCCTGATCCACAGCCCGTTGTGTGGCGTTTTATTGTAAGACTATAAATACTCTCTACCTTCCAAGGTAGAGAGTTGGAGCTCATAATAGAATTTTCTTTCTCTCACTAAAGTTCCTTAAACCTCTAACTTTCTCTCTCTAGAATTCCACTTATACGCCTACTTTGTGTTATGGTTTGATGTGTATGTCAAAATCAATATTCAACAATTGGTATCAAGAGCCATGGTTAGATCATATCTTACACATCTTTGGATTTCTAGTGGTTTTTAGGTGGTTTTTGAGTTTGAAAAAGTTTAGTGGTTTGTGCATCATTTGGTTGATTTCTTGTGTTAAAGCTTGGATTTTGTTAGTACTTTTGTGTTTAGAATCATCACAAGTGTTTAGGTTTTCATTTGGTAAGCTTGAATCTTCTTGGTTAGGTTGTTTTTGGATTGAAAAGTGATGTATGTGAAGTTTTTCTAGCTAGCGACTTGACCTACGGATAGATTTTCTTGCTAGCGACTTGCTTTACATTTTGGTAGCGAGTTGCAGTTTGTGGAGTTAGCGACTTAGGCTTAGCGACTTGTCTAGTGAGACAAGCCGACAAACAGTACAAGTAGTGGATTCTCCACTACGGGTAGCGACTTGGTGGAAGTTAGCGACTTGTACGTGTATTCGTTAGCGACTTGGTGTTAGCGACTTGGTGCATAGCGAGTTGCTATTTAGCGACTTGACTCATTAGCGACTTGGATCTTAGCGAATTGCTGCCAAAATTTTGCTAGCGACTAGAGGCTTAGCGAGTTGCTATTTAGCGACTTAACTATTGTTTTAGCGACTTGGGACTTTAGCGACTTGGTAGTATAGCGAATTAGTAGTTAACGACTTGGTGCATAATTTTCTAGCGACTTGGGTGATTTTATAAATACGGTTTTCTCTTGATTTAGTAAAATCCCGTGAAAGAATCTATTTCCCGGTTTAATCATAGAGTTATAAAATCCCGTGTAATTTGTTATCATGTCTACCAACGTTCATACTATCATCTCCACTGTTGCAGAGGATGTTCAAGCTGCTGGCTCAGATACTCGTCGACCCATGCTTGACAGAACTGACTATGACTCTTGGGCTCAACGAATCAGATTGTACTGTCTTGGAAAAGAAAATGGGGTTAACATTCTCAAATCCATTGATGAAGGACCTTACCGAGTTGAGACTACTAGAGATATACTTGATACTGCTGAAGATGGAACTCTGATTTACGGAATGGAAAGACCAAAGATGTATGATGAGCATGATGATAAGGAGAAAAAGAGATTCGATGCAGATATCTGAGCTTCTAACATTATACTGCAAGGTCTACCAAAAGACATCTACAAGCTTATCAATCACAACACTGAGGCAAAAGCTGTATGGGATAATGTCGATGCTTCTTTCTAGTTCTGAGCTAACTGTTGAAGACCGAGAATCACAGTTGTATGATGAATTTGAGCACTTCAAGATGAAACAAGATGAAAGTGTTTATGAGTACTATGTGAGATTTCATAAGCAGGTGAATGATATAAGGAACATCAGAATGACTATGCCTAACATTCAGCTGAACTCAAAGTTTGTAAACAACATGAATCCCGAATGGCACAAGTTTGTCACTTCTGTGAAGCTCACTAAAGGATTGAAGAATACAAACTATGAGCAACTCTATGCCTTCCTTCTTCAAAATGAGAGGCATGCCATGTTTGAAAAGAGGATTCTAGATCAGTTCAAAGCTCAGGGAGAAGCAAGTTCAACAAATGATTCAACTGCGTTTTACTCAAAAGTTGGGATTACCACGAAAGCTTCTCAAGTAGTACCCACGGGAGATGGTGATCACAAACTCATTCCTGATCCAAGGTTCAAGCAACCAGATGCTAATGCTGTCATGGAACATTTCATCAATCAACTGAAACTCATGGTTAAAGAGAACAGGACACTTTCACCTCACACTAACAAACTTCACACCAACAATGAAATCAGAACCGCCTCCAATCTTCACAATCATGCTTTGATCAGAGATGGGAAAATTATGGGGCAGCCAGTTCAAGAAAGGCAGTTTGATCAAAGAAAGGGTGGAGCAGGTGGAGGTTATGGTGCTAATCAGAATCGAGGAAGGAATGGAAATCAAGGTCAAGCTAAGCCGATCAAATGCTATAACTGTGGTGGTGAGGGACACATTTCAAGGAACTGCACATCTCCAAAACGTCCACAGAATGCTGATTACTTCAGAGATAAGATGCTGCTTGTACAAGCTCAGGACAATGGTGCTGCTTTGGATGAAGAGAAGTTGTTGTTTCTTGCTGAAGGCAATGCCAAGATCTATGATGCAGATGTGGATGAGCAGCCAATTCAGGAGATAGGTCACAATCATTAGAATGCCTTTCAAGTCGCTGATTGTGATGCATACGACTCTGATGTGGATGATGGACCTACTGCACACACAATTTTTATGGCTAGCATTTATCCAATGGTTTCTCCCAAGGTCTCTTCTTCACCACAAGCTCGCCCATCCAAAGACAGACTCATCTCAGAGGTATTAAAACTATACGATGATGCTGATGTACAAAAGATGCATGACAAAGTACAATCAACTGAAACTATTGAATCAAATATTGAAAATATGGGTAATATCAATGTTGTCCCATATGATCAATATGTGAAACAAAGTGAAAGTGAAGTTGTACCAAGTGATGCATCTTCCGCAGTCAACAATGACTATGTTTTTGATGAATACACTGCATGTGCCCCTGATGATTCTGTTATCTCAGAACTGAATGCCTATAAAGAACGTGTTGCTATTTATGAACAACGTGCAAAATTTAAGTTGACCACTCGTGAGCAGGAAATGGATGACCAAGTGCGTACAATCATTAGAAAAAGTAATTTTAAAGAAGAAGTATTAAAACAAGAGTTAAATTCCTTGCAAGAAAAACTTTCTAAAACTGCTAAGCAAAAACAAGAACTTCAAGAAAATGTGAAAATGCTTAAGCAAGAATTTAATGCAAAGGAAACAAAACTCTTGAAAGATTTTTCTAATCTGAAAACTTTGAAAAACAAACTTGAAAACAAGTTGTATATACAAGGGAACACCATTCAGACTGCTCACTTAATCACTAAGCATAGAGTTCTAAGCGATAAGCATAGTGTTCCCATTATAGATAAACCCAACCCTGAGTACGGGAAGATTGCAAAAGCAGCTCAAAGTGTAATCTATGATGGCAATGAGATTCTTAAACCTAGACAAAAACCTAGTTTCTTTGAGTGCACAGAGGAAGATAAGAAATTAGATGAAATCACTAGGGAAAAGATGAACAAGAAACTAGATGATCCTAAATGTAAAGAGAAGAAAATAATTATCACACCTCATGACTACAAAAAGGAGAATTGGATCTCATTGAACATGTTTAAGCCTCAAACATTGTTGACTCCCGAACTAGTGTTCTGGAAAATGGACTTGGATAAGCAGAAAGCTGAAAATATTGTTGAAACAAACCCTCCCCTTAGGAAAATGCCTAAAGAAACTGTGTATCCTCCCAATACACCAATGCATCTAGTTCCTAGAACTATTGCTACTAGAAGCAAGACCTTAATCAGTCAATATGTTATTTTTCAACTATTTGTTGATTTTGAGAAAACTTGTAAGAAAAGGATCACACCCACTGGGATAACTGAAGGGGAAAGGGGTTTTAAACAAACAAAAGAATGCTATTTAACTGAGGTCGTGCCTTTCTTTAAACTGCTAAAAGATCATTTTGAAAGTCTTAAAAAGGGAATGAGCTTAGACATTAAAGAAATGGAAAAGGAGTTTGATGCTATGATAGTTGAGGTTAGTTACTATGAGCGAGCACTAAAATATAATGAGATTGAGTGGAAGAACTTGCATACATTAAATGAGACTCTTATTACTGAATGTGTTGCTCAAGATATGTTTTTCATTGCTACAAATTGTTCTATTAATGCTTCCCAATTTCATGAACTTTCTGTTGCCCTGAAAGTTTCCCATGATCGCGTCATTGAGCTTGAAAAAACTAATTCTGAACTAAATGAGAAAATTGAACTGGATGATCACGACAATTTGGTTAAACATTTTTCTAAACTAGAAGTTGAGCATTTTAATTTACAACTAAAATATCAACATCTTAAAGAAAATGTCAAAACTTCAAATATCAAGACATCCTCAGATGCTCCAGAGTTTGATGCAGTGTTTCAAATTAACAAACGTGATGAACATATTCAAGCTCATTGCAACACGATCATAAAGTTGAAAGCCCAAATCTCTCAATTAAAGGGTCAAAAGAACAATAAGACAGGCTCCCAAATGCCTCCTCCTTTAGATTCTCAGAATTCTCAAACGTTTCATCTTCAAAACTTAGTAAATGCATTACAAAAGGAAAACGAAAGTTTTCTAGAAGAAAATGAAAAGGTTAAACGTCATTTCAATGAGTTATTTGAATCAATAAAGGACACTCGGAACAAAAATAACGAACAAATAGCTTCATTGCAAAAGGAAATTGAGAATCTGAAGAGTCATGTAAAAGGGAAAATGCCAATGACCAATGGGGAGAATGATGTATCAAAGGTTCACTCTTGTAATAAATATGCTTTGTCTGTGAAATATGTTCCTCCTCATCTCAGAAATAACAAACTTGCTATTCAAACATACTTCTCATCCCTTAAGGATTGCCTAGAATGTCTGCGTGAGATTGTTGAAGAGGATAAGTTAGAGAAACCTCATGATAATTGGTTCGCTTCCAAACAGTCAAGTTTAATCACACAAGCTGACCACTTGTGAATGGTCAACCATAATAAACTTAAAACAGCTCAGAAACAAATGCAATTAAGATCAGAGGAATATAGTGGATTCCTGGGTCGTTAAGTCCCACGGAGGATGAATGGTGTTTAACACAGACAGATGTCGAATAATCACTAAGGATAGTGATCAGTAAGGATTTTGAGTTATTTATGCCTAAAGAAAAAGTTTTGTAAATTACAGGGGCTTAAATGCAAATTAAAGAAAATTAAAAAGCTAAAATATATTAAATAAACGCTATCACTATTTTTACAATGATGTTTTTCTATGATTTATAAAACAAAATAACTTAAATAAACTATTTTAATTAAAACGTAAACTTAAATTATCTAAAAACGTGACTAAAAATGAAAACGAGCGTTATGTATAAAAATTACGCGAGTGCGCAAGTAAAAACGTAAAATTTATGAAATAAAAGTCCTACGAATGTAAAAACAATTTTCTTACGTACTGTATGACAAAAGAAAATTTTAGAAAAAAGAATTATATTTTTTAGACTTTTATATTTTTTATTATGAATTAAATACGATTTTACACTAATTAAATGTTTAAAAATATTAAAACTATTCGGAAAAATCTGAAACGTTTTTATAAAATACTTTATACTAATACCAAACTAAGAAAAATGCAAAAGCTGAAAAATCTTGTTTTAATAAGCTAGAAATAAGCTGATTAATACGTATAAGCTAATTGGAAACAAAAGGGGTATATATTAAATTTTGCAAGATACTACCAATCAAAGTCCCAAGGGCGAGTGGTAGTGTGTGTGTGTGGTGAGCTGGGTGGCCAGGGTTCGAATCCCAGCACTGTCTTTTTGCAAACTATTTTTTTTTTTTGATTTTTTCTTTTACAAACTTATTAAGCACTATGAAATAAGCAATTTTTATAACTACAACTTTTTATGAAAACTGCTAATAAGCTCAGAATAAGCCTAAGTATCTCAACAGTTAAGCTAAAATTGGAAATAAGCACAAGATTTAAGCTAAATGACTTATAAGCTACTCAATAAGCAAAATGAAAAATGGAAATAAGTTAAATACTGATAATAAGCTAGTTTGATAACTGAAAAAGCAAATTATCTTAAAAATAAGCACAAAACAAACTCAAATAAGCACTTATCTGAACTGGTGCACAGGACACTTTCTGGTTTTACTAGGCACCTTTAAGCTTAATTTTAAGCACTTAAATTAACTTAAAATTGAAAATAAACACTGGACTTAACAAGATGACCAGATAAGCTATCCAAAAAGCTAAAGCTTTCACAGTGGGATTCACTGGTGAGCTTATGAAGAGCTTATAAAAAATTTGAAAAGCTACTGAGGATGACTCAGTGTATGCTGAGTCAGATGGTCAAAACTGAAAGCTATATGCAGCCCTATCAAACAAGCTGCAAATTGGAAAATTAAGCTTAGGACTCAAAGATGGCTAGGTTCGCTTCACAAAAAGCCAAGAAGCACAAGCTGAAGCTAACTAATACGCTCTGTGTGAGCTTGTGAAAGTGATAGGCTCAACTGTGCACAGAGCATGATTTTTGACTTTTAAAGATAACCAAATGAGTTGACTAAAATGAAATTTGGTTTGATCCTAAGCACTGATTATGATGTTTTAAGGTGTATTAAGACTAATATGATCTATATTAACAACTTATAAACATAAATACAATATCATGAAACATAAAAATCCAACAGTTAATTATCTAAGTGTGATCAAATATGATTTTGACTTTTTCACAAATGAGGACTGATTTTTATTGTTGCACTGAGCTATTTAGACCAAGTTTGATAAACAACAAACACTAACACTGTCTTGAACACTTTTTAACTTAGTTAACAAAGCAAAACCAAACACCCTTTAACTTGTCTGTTAAGAAGCTTTTCAAAGCTTAACAAAGATTAAGACCATGAAACTTATTACAAACCTTCTAATATCATTTATTAAAACTAAATAAGCATCAAACAACAACACTATCAACATAAAACTAAGAAATTGCACTTATGCTATTTTAACTGTTAAAACAAGATTTTTAGCAACTATGAATTTTAAAAAACAAGCTTACTATTTTATTGTTTAATTATGCTTAATTATGACTAATGAACATGTAAACACAGAGATTCAAGCTAATTACCAACTTAAATAGTGAAATACCAAAATGGATCAAAAGGGCTTACAAGTGGTTTCCAAGCTCAAACTGAGAACTGAGGTATACAAACGCAACCTAAAGCTTCCAAATAAGCACTAAACCCAAGGCAATCCAGAATTCACCTTGCTCCTTGCATCTTTCTTCATTTCTTATAATTTTTGATTTATGACTGATTTTTTTGTATTTTTTAGTATTTTTGCTTTTGACTACTAAACTGATTTTAAAGGGTTTCTAATAGCTTATATAAGCTATATAGGAGCTTATGTGGTCTACCCAGTCCTTAATAACAACAAACAACAACATTTGATTAATCATGAGGTTTTGAACTTGAAAATGCATAAACTGAAAACAGAACTTGGAACTTGAAATTGATAATTAAAAAAGGTTTATAATACACTGAAAACTTGAAATACAAAGCTTGAAATCTAAAGCATACACTGGAATTTAATTTTAAGCTAAAACGACATAAGCTAAATTACAATTATTCTAGATAGATCACTCCTCTGCTTCTCCTCTTTCTTTATAGCCTTGAGATACTCCCCACATGCCTCTGATCATTTCCCATCAACAATCTTGGCCATTGATTGAGTCAAACTCATCTTATCCATTTAAATGACTTTTGGCGCCAAAAGTGTACATGGTTGCTTGAGACAGTTTCAGAGTAATTAAAGAACTTTGGTGTGTTGTGGAGGTGGAGGGGGACAGTTTAGATAGTAGGTATGGGGCTGGGGATGATTTGGAAAGCAAAAACCAGTTTTGTGTGTGTAACAGTAAAAGGCTAATGGTGGGGAAGCATTTATTGCAAGGTAGGCTAATGAGAGGAGGGGGAATGAGCTGGAGAGGTTAGGCAGTGAGGTGGAAAGGTGGTGAGGTGGAGGGAAAAACCACTGGTATTGGGTTTTACAAGCGTGGTGTAGAAGATGAACAGTGGAAGCAGTTTGGCGGGTTTGACCGATTTTGACTTTTTGATATTAAAGGCTGGGGTCCAAAATGGGGGGGTCACAGGGTTAATGACAGGGGTCTTTTTGGTTTGGCTGGGTTCTAAATACATAAAAGGGGTCCATTTGGCTTGTTATTATTATAAGGACCATTCATGTAATTCTGCCAAACATGAGGGACTAAAATTGCCAATCTTCCAAAGTTATCACAAGGACCAAAACTGCCAAATGTTAATAGTACAAGGACTATTATGCATAAAATTTCATTTTTAATATATCCAAGGACTATTTTTGACATTTTCAAAACTTGAGGGACTAAAGTTGTAATTTTACAATTTTTGATTTTAAGGACTTGTTTTGACAAATTTATGAATCCCTAAGGACTTAAAATGATATTTTACAAGTTTTGAATATCCAGGGACTATTTTTGACAACTTTTGAAACTTGGGGGACTAAAACTGCCAATTATGCAAACTTGATACGTTTTTCACCAGATTTTGATATTTTTGCATTTAAAACACATAAAGCACTTGTTTGTGATATTTTTATCATTTTGATGCATTTCTGAGTGTTTTCAGATGTTTTTGGCATTCTAAATAGTACAAAAATGATGAGTATTTAGACACTCATCAATAGTGCAATTGGACATGCATGCTTATATGCCAAACGATCTCAAGAAATCCTAGAATGCCTGATCACAATATGCCGTAAGTCATTAGGTGAGAGAGTTAATCCTTTGATTCCATGTGCTATGCCTAGTGCCAAGTATGCTATTCATTCGATGCCCAATGTGTTGAATGTGAACCTTAGTGTGCCTTCAAGTAGTTCAGATTCCAAATCTTTGAATGCTAAGAAAGCAAACTCTAGTGTGGACTCTAGAAGTTCAAATCCCAGTAACTCTAGTGATAAGAAAGTGAACCTTAGTGTGCCTGCATGTAGTTCAGATCCCAGCACATCTAAACAGGTGAAGCAAAGAGTAGTAAAACGAACTAATGTTCCCATTCCCTCTACAGGAGTAATCAGTGACATTAAAGGGAGCAGGTCAAAGTCTTAAGACAATACAAGGAATGATAGGACCTCGCAAGCTAAGAATGTGCACTAGAAAAGAGTAGAAGAACAATCTAGGAACTTTAAGCTTGAGTTGAATAAAACGAATCGTGTTGATTCTAGTATTAGCCTTAGGCGTACTGTAATTAATTCGAATTCTGATACTATTTGCAAACCTTGTAATGATATCTGCTTGAATTCTGTTTCTAATCATGAATGTGGTGTGAATGCTTTGTCTAATGCTGTCAAATTCCCAGTTAAAATTGTTAATGCTAATAATCGTGCAAAGAAGGCAAGAAGGCAAAAACGAAAGATTGTTAGAAAACAGTGGAAACCCACAGGAAGAAATTTTATAAAGATAGGTTATTATTGGATACCTTTTAGCCATAAGAATAATCAGTTTTGCTCTCAAACTGCTAAGATTATGCCCACTAGAAAATGGATGCCTACTGGTAGAACTATTCCCTTAAGAAGTGAACATACTTTGAATAGGTCAAATACAGACACGAGCATTGCATCTATTCCCAATGATTCCATTGCTTCTTTCTATCTCTGATGTGGGTGTTCCAACCATTGTTACTAACCAAATGGAACCCATTCTTGCATGGGGATCCCAATTATCTAGTTATCCATTCTTGTCTGTGTTCAACTGCAGATCGTTCAAATCGTTCTGTGGTACCTGGACTCAGGCTGTTTCAAGCATATGACTGGCGACCGGTCGCGGCTCATGAACTTCGTGAGCAAATTCATCGGGACAGTTAGATTCGGGAATGATCATTTCGGTGCTATTATGGGTTATGGAGATTATGTTGTTGGCAAAAGTGTTATCTCCAGGGTTTACTATGTAGAAGGTCTTGGTCATAACTTATTCTCTGTTGGTCAATTCTGCGATTCTGATCTAGAAGTAGCCTTCAGAAAACATACCTGTTTCGTTAGAGAACTTGATGGTAAGGAACTTTTAAGAGGTTCACGTGGTTCAAATCTATACACCATCTCTATCGAAGATATGATGAAGTCTTCTCCAATTTGCTTGCTGTCAAAGGCTTCTAAAACAAAGTCATGGTTATGGCATCGTCGTCTCAATCACTTGAACTTCGGCACCATCAATGATCTCTCCAGAAAGGACTTAGTTGTAGGTTTACCTATACTAAAGTATGAAAAGGATCATCTTTGCTCAGCATGCCAATTGGGAAAAAGCAAAAAGTATGCCCATAAACCCAAACCTACAAACTCAATTACAGAAGTTCTTCATACCCTTCATATGGATTTATGTGGACCAATGAGAGTGCAGAATATCTTTGGGAAGAAATATGTGTTAGTTGTCGTTGATGATTACTCTAGATTCACCTGGGTCAAGTTCTTAAGGACAAAGGATGAAACTCCTGATATCATCATCAAACTCATCAAACAGCTGCAGGTTCGACTTAACAAAACCGTCAGAATTATCCCGACAGACAATGGAACTGAGTTTGTTAACAAACAACTTAGTGAATTTTATGAAAGCATTGGAATCAGCCATCAAAGAAGTGTTCCACGAACTCCTCAACAGAACGGTGTAGTTGTAAGACGAAATCGAACTCTTGTAGAAGCCGCTAGAACAATGCTGATTTACTCAAAGGTTCCAATGTTTCTCTGGGCTGAAGCTATTGCCACTGCATGCTACACACAAAATCGTTCCCTGATTCACACTGTACATGGAAAAACTCCATATGAACTTGTCCACAACAGAAAACCTAATCTCTCTTTCCTTCGTGTGTTTGGTGCATTGTGTTATCCAACTAATGAGGGTCAAGACTTAGGAAAACTTAGAGCTAAAGCAGACATTGGAGTATTTGTAGGGTATGCACCAAACAAAAAGGGATACCGAATCTACAACAAAAGAACCCGAAATATCATGGAAACAATTCACGTTACGTTTGATGAGCTGACTGGTCAAACGGCTCCTGGACAATCCAGTTCAGGACCCGCACTTCAAAATAGTCCCATTAGTTCATCCCTTGTACCTTATTCTTCTCCAGCAACTCCATATGTACCTCCATCTGAAGATGATTTAAAGAAATTGTTTGATCCTATGTTTGATGAACTTTATGAGCCAAGTACTAATGAGGTGTCGATTTCTACAACAGAGGCTGCTCATATTCCTGTGAATGAAGTCAATCCTTCAGTCTCTATATCATTAAGTTAAGAAGCGCCTGCTGCTGATCCTTCAGTCTCATCAACAAATCATCATTCTTCAAATGTACATCATGGAACTGTTTCTGGCATCAATGATGAAGTTAAACCCTTTGCTACTCCTGAAGATGCTTCATTTGAAAACATATTTGCTCCTAAATCATCATCAGAACCATCTTCTTCAGGAGACATCGACTCTGCTACCTCAGTCCCTCAATAACTGCCACATGAACACCTTAGAAAATGGACTCACGATCATCCATTAGACAACATCATTGGAAATCCCTCTCATCCTGTATCAACACGGAAACAACTTGCAACCAATGCCTTATGGTGTTTCTTCAACTCCGTACTCTCAAAGATCGAACCAAAGGATGTTAAAACTTCCATGAACGAAGACAGCTGGTTCAATGCTATGCAAGATGAAATTCATGAGTTTGATCGACTTGATGTATGGGAGTTAGTACCTGCTCCAGAGTGTGCTATGATTATTGCTCTAAAATGGATCTTCAAAGTGAAACTTGATGAGCATGGTGATGTGTTGAAGAACAAGGCTCGATTAGTTGCTAAAGGATACCGTCAAGAGGAGGGTATTTACTTTGAAGAATCTCTTGCTCCAGTTGCTCGAATCGAGGCAATCAGAATATTTTTGGCTAATGCTGCTAGTAAGAACATGGTAGTCTATCAGATGGATGTAAAGACGGCATTTCTGAACGGAGATCTTAAAGAATTCGTCTACGTCAGCCAACCGGAAGGATTTGTGAATCAAGAGCATCCTACTCACGATTATCGTTTGAAGAAGGCTCTTTACGGTTTAAAGCAAGCTCCAAGGGCATGGTATGATACGCTATCAAAGTTCCTTCTATCTACCGGATTTAGCAAAGGAGCAGTTGATCCAACATTGTTCACCAGAAAGTCAGGCAAACATTTAATTCATGTTCAAATTTATGTTGATGATATCATCTTTGCCTCGACTGACCCCAATGAGTGTGACCATTTTTCAAGTGAAATGAGTTCAAAATTTCAAATGTCAATGATGGGACAAATGTCATTTTTCTTGGGATTACAAATTTCACAAAGTCCCGGAGGCATTTTCATAAATCAATCTAAATATGCAACTGAGATCTTAAAGAAATTTGGATTTGATTCAAGTGACCCTGTTGACACTCCCATGATTGATCGAACCAAACTAGATGAGGACCACTCAGGGATCATGATTGACCAAACGAAATATCGTAGTATGATTGGATCCCTGATGTACCTCACTGCTAGTAGACCAGACATCTTGTTCGCTGTTTGCATGTGTGCTAGATACCAGGCTAAGCCTACTAAAAAAGCACCTTGAAGCGGTTAAACGGGTCTTTCGGTATCTCCAAGGAACCATCAATATGGGTCTTTGGTACCCGAAGGACACCGGTATGTCACTAACAGCCTATGCAGATGCTGATCATGCAGGGTGTCAAGATACTCGTCGAAGTACATCTGGAGGTGCTCAGTTTTTGGGTGATAAGCTTGTGAGCTGGTCTTCAAAGAAGCAAATGAGTACTTCTATTTCCTCTACAGAGGCTGAATACATAGCCATGTCATCTTGTTGTGCTCAAATCTTATGGATGAGATCTCAATTATCTGACTATGGCTTTGAATTCAACAAAATCCCTTTGTACTGTGATAATAAAAGTGCTATTGCTCTCTCATGCAACAACGTTCAACACTCAAGAGCTAAGCATATCGACATTCGACATCATTTCATCAGGGAACAAGTGGAAAAAGGTGTGGTGGAACTATATTTTGTGAGGTCTGAATACCAGTTAGCAGACATCTTCACCAAAGCTCTTCCAAGAGAACGTTTTGAGTTTATTCTTCCACGACTTGGCTTGAAAAGCCTTCAACCAGAAACACTCAAACGTCTTCAGGAGGAAGACAAGGAGTAAAAGGTTTCCTTCATCTATCTCTTGTATATATCTATTCGAAAAAAAAACAAAATACAAAATTATAAAACCAACAAAATCAAATAGAAAAATATAAAACTTTCAAAATCCATAAAAATCTGAAAAATTCGAAAAATCTTCAAAAAATATTGTCAATTTGTCATGTTTTTCTCGGTTCGACAATATCTACGGTCTTTGTGCTGTCATTCAAAGAATGACACGGGGCTTTAGATGTTGCTCGAATTTTTATTAAAAAAAATAATAAATAAATAAAAAAAAAATGAGAGAAAGAGAAACAAATGGTTTATTGTCATCTCAGGCAGTAACCCGCTTTTCAAAGAAAGAACAGAGCCATACTTTATCATGTTTTCAAAATTCCATGCTCTGATTCTATAAACATTTATCTGCTGAAAACTAACTGCTTTGAAAAATAACTCGGACTCTATTTTTGATAATCATCTGGACTTATTTGTCAAATTATCTATCTCTCAATCAACAACCTCTGTCATTGATTGAGGGGGATAATGATTTCAATAAAATTAAAAAGTTATTTGTCATTCAATTGTTTTCAAAAGATATTCATGCATGTTTAAACAATGGAGTTTAAAGTCTTAAAATCCGATCCTTATCAGTTAAAACGCTTTCAAAATCAATTTAAATCTATAAGAGATCACAAATCTCAAATGATTTGATACTTGTGATCGGGGGAGACTATGTGATTTATATTGGATTTAAACTGATAATTCGGTAAATGGTTTTATAAGGATGTACAAGCTTTCCTTCCCACATGTGACAAACGATTTCAAAATTTTCCATGCACATGTTGAGGGGGAGCATCTATCTTAAACCAAATATTTGAAACGTGATCAATTTATCTCAATGTGCAGTCTTTTCCTAATATGTGTAAAACATTCTCATACAACAATGCACATATTGAGGGGGAGCAAACTTGTGAAAATCTCATCCTTCCCCCAAAATGCTTTATCTACTTGATTCAATTAGGGAAGTGATGTTGATATTTTTTAGAAAATGGTAATCAAAGAAGTTAATTCTTTCTCCTGCCTCCGTGTGGAAAACTATTTCAGATACTTGATTCACATGTTGAGGGGGAGTTCTTCTTCTAAAAATATCAAAACAATTCAGGTACAAAATGCTTTGATAATATATCACAAGTATCTGGATTGATTTTCAAATGGTTTTCAATTGGTTCCTATGGCAGATGAACAATACCAAATAGACCGACCAACTTTACTTTATGTACGGTGACATAAGGATGATAAAGTTAGGTATTGGTTCCCATGATCCGCCAGAACCTGAGGGATCTACCCAGGGACAATCCACTAGTTAGTGTAGAAGTCCTTAGGTATGATGATAAAAGGAGAAAAGTGAGATATGGGAAGAGTGTGGACTGAGACAGAGCAAGTACTGGAACAAACCCAACAAGGTTATTGCTATGAAGTCTCGGTAAGCACTGAAGGGGTTGAAGAATTAAAAAGAATTGAATGAAAAAAGGGTGAAAACAAATAGCCCTCCATATATTCAACCTTAGGGCAGAAACCGGGTTCAATTCATATGCTACTGATGGTAACATCGGTATTGAAGACAAGACGTCATGGACCTAGTGACGCACTGCACTAAACTTCCCAAACCACTCAAGTTCCTCTTAAAAGGACTTGTTTCATTCTCACAGGGAACCGACATTATCTATCGACTTTCTCTTAGAAATTGTTGATATTGAAGAAGGAGACCCTCTCCCTAGTCTCCGATTCAGGATCCAAATATGCACAAATTGAGTCTAGAGCCACGAGATCATCAATAAATCTCAGTAGGACACTTTCAATAAAGACTCTCTGTTTCACACAGTGTGGGAAGAGAGATTATATCTTGAGTCCTACGCATTATCCTTGTGGTATTGCCAGAACATCTGAGTGATGTGTTTACATATTCACCATGAAGATGGAAAGCCTTCTGGAGCCAACATCAAACAAGCTCCTGGTAGGTGGCATGTGAGATCTATCAATTAGATCAACCATGTGACAACTGAACAGAAACAATGGGGCGATTCAATCTTTTGAATCAATCCTGGTTCAGGTTATGGATTGACGGATACCTTTGAAAAACCAGTCGTTGTGCTTAAAAACTCTTTTTTTTAGCAAATCGACTGTGTACGGATATTTCAAATCAAAAGGTGTTTTATGATTGATAATTGATGTTCATTAAAACCTTCGTTGTATTGCAAAAACAATTTCTATTGAGCAATACACGATTGTTTTTCAAATATCTTTTCATCAATCAGTGAATTTCTATTCGCTGGTTCACTCACTCCGTGTTTTCTTCTTTGAGACGTTCCGGTTTGAGAACAGCTTGAGCAGCTGCGAATCCCTGTCAAGGAAATTCTTCGGAATTATACCTGATCACAGGCAGTACTTGTACTGATCAACGGGGAACCGTGGGCCGTGTACCTCAATTCAACGAAAGTGATCAAAGACACTTTCGTGCGATTTATTGCTAACTGTTGTGTGCAGGTACGTCCTACGCTTGCAGCTGATCAGAATGAACCGGTCAATCCATAGCCGCATGCTCACTTAACACATTCATCTCAAAAGAAATCATGAATAGTGCATCAATGACTCTGATATTTTCACTCCATGCTTCTGCTACGCTGCTGCCAATATCATGAATCAACGAATGCTTCCGCTACTCTGATGAGAAGATATCATGATCCAGATTGTGAGCATGTCGGTCCGTATGTCACAACATCACATAATACCAACACCACAATGGATGTCTCAGAGGATTTTTTTTGCTGATGATCTCAAAAGCTGGCATAAAAATTATTATCACGTGGATCAGTAAAAGACCTCCACTTGGATTAACCAAACATGCAATGAGTGGAATCAATGACTACGAGCTTCGGAGCAAAGTACTACATCAAGAATGCAAGAACAATTGTTAATGTAATATCTGTTTGTATTCAATGTAATTTTAGCATATGTTTGAGGTGACCTCCCTTAGGGGGAGATTGTTAGGAATTAGAAATTCCAGGTATTGAAGAGTCGGTCACCTCAAGTATATGTAATCATTAGAAAGCTCGTAGTCGTAGCTATTTTAAGCTAAGTAGTATTTAGTTAAGTAACACCGTGGATGACGGACGGGTCTTTACCCACTGTATGCCTGATCGACAGCCCGTTGTGTGGCGTTTTATTGTAAGACTATAAATACTCTCTACCTTCCAAGGTAGAGAGTTGGAGCTCATAATAGAATTTTCTTTCTCTCACTAAAGTTCCCTAAACCTCTAACTTTCTCTCTCTAGAATTCCACTTATACGCCTACTTTGTGTTATGGTTTGATGTGTATGTGAAAATCAATATTCAACACAACCAGAAGAATAAGAAGAAGGAGAAGTGTTTTTCCGGATTCACACAAACGGGATATTTGAATATACCCCACTCAGGTATGAAGGTGGATCCCTTATTAATGTTAGTGCATTTAGCTCTGATAGGGATATCTTTAGTTCAACCCTTGATAATCTATTATCAGAGATTAAGGAACCAAAATGGGCGCTGTTTTTTTATGATCCAAAAAATCCCTAGAAAATGGTTTGCAATTGATTAATAGAAATGATGATGTTCTTAAGTTATATGAATTGGCTGAAACGCATGAGTCAGTTGCTATCGTTGTTACTCATAAGCTCCAAATGTTAGGACAATTTTACTTGGAAAACATTAGTTTAGAGGTTGTGGGTTGGGTAGAGGAAGATGCCAACTTTCGAATGTCAAGTCCAACACCTTTTAGGACTCGAAATATTGATAGGAACAAAATGCAGGCGAGTGTAAAAAATTTTAAGCGAGGTTTTGATGGGAAAGGGAAGGCTATAATGGTTGAGATTCCTGGTATTTATGGTGAAAACATGACTGGTGGTGCTGGTTTTGAAAACAGAACTAATGGTGCTGGTGGTCTTGTTTCTAGTGGTGTTAAAAAAAACTTTTAGAAGCAGTGAAAGGATTACCAACTGTATACTTGCCCTTTTTGCCAACACGCTATCCTAGGTGAGGTTTCAATGTTGAATTGCATGGCTTTTGTTTTATATTTTGAAACTGCAATTATACCTTATCTAACTTGAATATTTGGTGTTTGGATACTTGTTTTCCAGGAATAGTTGCAGTTTCATCATCAGTTTAAGGTTCAATGTTTTGTTTGTTGATCATCCAGTACCTGTATATACATCGTTAGAAGGTTCATCATTTGAAGGTTGTTTAGTGGAAGCTGCATCATCTTTTCAATTTTTTGAATTATCAGTAGAACCTTGTATCAGACAATGAATGTATATTTTATGTCATTTTCATGTTGTATCAGAAAATGATCCCCATTTGACTATTATAAGTCAACTTGCTAAATTGTTGGTTATGTTAGAATATGTGTTTGTTTGTCTTATAGGCTATATTCTGTGTGTATATATTAGTTTGTCAATTGACCTTTATAAAGTCAAACTTTAAATGCTAAATGTCATGGTATAACCAGCACAAATGAGCACCCCTTTGTATCAGCAAAACTAAAAACATTGGTACATAACACCCGATGCATGGAACATATGTTCAAACCATAACCAACAATTGTATAAGGTTACATGTGTTTGTTTGTCTTAGAAGTTATATTCTATGTGTCCATACTAGTTCTCTGTTGACATTTATAAAGTCAAACTTCAAAATGTTAGGTGTGATGTTATAATCAGCACAAACAATCACCCCTTTGTGTGTTGGTGGTAAAAATAAGGAATTAGGTTGGGTTACGTTTAACTAAGGTATTGTATAAATGTGTATGGACTATAATATCCTCGACTAAATAACAGAGTACAGACGTTGACCTGGGCATTACGGGTCAAGGGACCAGTTTAGCCTAAAAAACCCATACTTTGGACTACTGGCGACGAAAAATCCATATTATGGTTCCATGCGATGTTGTTGGACAAGTTTAGGGACCAACGGTGTATTTTAGTATAGATATAATTTGAATTTTTTTTTCTAATGGGGTTATTATTTAAGTAAGGAGAAGCAAAACCATTACATTTAAATTTATTAAAGGCATCCTCAATGCAAAAAATGTTTTTAAGTTCAATAGACTCTCATGCCAATTACACATCAACACACTACACTTTTATATAAAAAAAAAAAAAAAAAAAAAAAAAAAAAAAAAAAAAAAAATGCATTAAGCGTTTCACTATTCAATGACTTTCCACTTCATTATTTTATTTCATTTAAAACCACACAATCTGTAGACAAGCTTCAATATTCTATTCTAAATGAAATAAATAAATATTGGGGTAGCCCACCATTATTGCATTATATGGATACAAATAGACAAGATCGATCATTTCACGAATGCATGTGCTGTAGATTTCACAATGCATTAAATGTATGCCACATGTGCTATGAACGTTGCCATGCCGTTGTATTGTAGACGACCTAATGAATGTTGTATAATACATTAATACCCATCACACCCTTTGATGATTTGATGAGATGAATGGATATGATTTGTTGTTAATATTCTTAATAAATCGTGTTTCGTGTGAGTAAAGTAGTAGTTGGGTTGTACAAAAATAGTCATAAATACATATCATATGGTGTGAAATAAACAACTTGATACTAGTTAATTTCAAAAGGCCATGCTATTAACATCGCCATGACACTTTACTTATTTTTGTAAGATAATTATTGTCCCACTTATACAAAATATTTTTGTAAAATATTTTTGCAGAATACCAATCATTTTTGTATTGAAAGTATCGTCACTAAACTAATCATGTTGGACTTATACAAATATAATGGAGCAGAATACCAAATAGCATCGTCTCTAAACTGAACCAGTTAGAGAACAATAATTCTACCGATACTATGAACCATCTGCTTGAATTATTCAATGCAGAAATTTGATTTCGGTTTTCCTGCAGATTCAGTTTATACGAGTTTAAGTTGGCTGGGTTTGGCTCTTAGTTTTTTGAATGTTTGGTTTATAAAGTATGGACGTCAATATGTATTTAATGAAGTTATAGTTTGTTTTTATACGTCATGAATTAAACGTTTAGTGACAAAGTGAACACATAAGAAAATATGATCGGCACGTAATTACTTACTTAAGGATTAATGCATGACGTACGTTAACTGTAGATCTTGATACACAAATTAAACGTTAATTATAGGATACATTGTTTCTGATAAACTAGATACTCTCAAGCAATGGCTCTAAAATATAAACTACACCACCAGTTTGACACTCAACTTCTATCACTATGTAAATCCTATGTCGATGAAATAAAAATACTTGCAAATAACTAGATATCGTGTAAAAACTAAGTATAATAGAAAGAAGTGCATCAACGTCACATAACCCAGCCATCACTTTTATAATGTATTCGAATTATTGGAGGAGAATATTGAATGTTAATAAAGGCATACATATAATATTATTGGAAACTAATTAAGTGACAAATTAGTAGAAGGATTATGAAGCAATTACATATATATAATCACTAATTTTGCATATTTGCATTTCTATCTAAAACATATTTTGAAAACATTATACATTATATATTAAAAATTGTATTCTGGGAAAATATGCAAATATTCAAATTTCGTTGGGTATATAGACGCAATTACATATATATCCACTAAAGATAAATTTTATTTTGCTTACCTTTATTTTAGTGTTTACCAATGCACAAATCTTCACCATTCATCTATTTTAATCTAATGATGAGGATTAACCTAAGATTTAATACTTAAACCTAAGTTCATTTTTTTTTTTTTTTTTTGTCTTTCTTTTTATTCACCTTTTTTTGTCTTTTTTATTAATTCTCGTTTTTTATAAATTAACGTTTTTTTTTTTTTTTTTTTTTTTTTAATTCGCGTTATTCACTTTTTTTTTATTCGAGTTTTTTTCTTCACTTTCATATATTTTCGTTTGTTTCAATACGTTTTCGTCCCTTTTCATCTGATTCGTCTGTTTTCCAACGTTTTCCTCCATTTTCTTACGTTTTCACCTGTTTTCGTTCGTTTTCATACTTTTTCGTCCATTTTCATACGTTTTCGTCTATTTTTTATGTTTTCATGTTTTTCCTCCGTTTTTATACGTTTTCGTCCGTTTTCAATCATTTTCGTCCGTTTTTATACGTTTTAATCCGTTTTAATAGGTTTATATACGATTTCGTCCGTTTTCATATGTTTTTGTCCGTTTTTTACGTTTTCTTCCATTTTTAGACGTTTTTCGCCCGTTTTCTTACGTCTTCATTTGTTTTCATACTTTTTCGTCCATTTTCATACGTTTTCGTTTGTTTTTAAGGTTTTCATGTATTTTCGTCCGTTTTTAGACGTTTTCGTCTGTGTTTTTATGTTTTCATGTATTTTTGTCATTTTTTTTACGTTTTCGTCCGTTTTCATGCGTTTTCGTCTGTTTTCGTCCGTTTTCATGCGTTTTTATATATTTTTGTCCATTTTCAGACGTTTTTGTCCGTTTTCATACGTTTTTCATTCGTCTTTATACGTTTTTGACCGTTTTCATACGTTTTCATTTTGATTTCTGTAAGTGACACTTATTTATCTCTTGTGATATAATACAGTAAGAAATATGAAGAGTATTACATTCATCATCATGTATGTGTTATCAGTTGTGATACTCAACTAAGAATTTGATGATTTTGTTCTTTTTTCTTATTTGTGTTTTTGAAAATATTTAGGAAGATTTTTGTGTTTTATGGTATTATGAAATATTAGAAAGTTATTCAACTGAATACAAGAGATGTTATGATAATTTTGTTAGACTTGTGGTGGATTTTTCTATTTAATGGATACATTGTGCATGTTTCGATAGGTTTTATAGCGGGATTTGAAAATATTTATAGTTGAATCAGCAAACTAAAGAAGCTACGGTTAAAGAAAGCAAACATCTTTATAAAAAAAATTGGGGAAGCTCAAACACCTGTAATATCACACATGATATCACAGGTGATATCTCCTCACTTGTGATATCATGTGTGATAACACCAGTGATATCACCTGTGATATCACCAGTGATAGCATGTGTGATATCATAGTTTATATCACTTGTGATATCACCAGTGATATTTAGCAAATTGATGGTGATTTTATTTCAACATCGTGTAATGTCTAAACATAAATTTCGATAATTAGTTGTTAACAAAACAAAACCCATTTTATAATTGATTTAGTCGTTGAATGCACATGCGTATTTAATACTTGTTTATTTATTATTTTCTGAAAACCCTTTGTCAACTCAACTTGATGATTGATTCGCATCGAGCCTCATTATTTTGGTAGTACGAAAACTTATAACAAGAATAGATCTATATAAGTTTGGTTGATATACGACATTTTCACCTGATTTTTTACCCTTCTAATATTGGCATACTAATAATAATTATAGATTCTAATGGGGAGTCTAATACGCTGTGATTGTGGGTGTGCAACACAAATTTGGTTATGGTTTAGAATTAGTTCATCGATCGACTTCCAACGCAAACAATGAAATGTGTACATATTTGGATTTGTTTAAAACGAGGATAAATATTAGCGGCCTTGCGGCGGCGTCACGTATCTTTACAATAAAAATAAAAGTTGTAACTTTTATGATTAAAATAATGTTGAATCACGTTAAAAGAATACTCGTAAATACCCACAGACTAATTTTGCGGGTAAAAGAGCCAAATTCGTAGGTAAATTCTCGTAAATACCCACAGACTAATTTTGTGGGTAAAAGAGCCAAATTCGTGGGTAACTGATGAATACGCACGGATTATCTATGAATATATTTAATTGGAAAAATCTTCGAGGGTAAATGATTAGCGATTCTTTTTTTATGTGTGGGTAATGTTAGCCGCGACATTGTTTGTGTGCATTTTCATTCAATTTATCGATAAGTGTTGCGTGCAATTTTCTAAGTTACCACAAAAATACCCACAGTTGTCTTATGGATAATATGTAGGTACATCTAGTCAGTACATCTTTCGTGGGTTTGTTCACTAAATCACAAAATCGGTAGAAAAATGTTTCATGAATTACACTACCATAAAAATACTCACAAAAGGTTTTGATGGTAACTCATGGGTACACGCAAGTCCTACAAAGCTGACATAAAATTTAGGTTGTGACCTATTGTCACTATAATTTAGGTTGTCACTTGTTGTCATATGTGTAAACATCTGACGGTAAGCACTTCCATTTTACCCACGATAACTTATGGGTACTCTTAACCACGAATATATATATATATATATATATATATATATATATATATATATATATATATATATATATATATATATATATATATATATATATATATATATGCATGTGGAAAAGCCGAGGGTAGTATTAGAAATTTACTCGCAATAATTGGTAGGTAATATTAACCACAAAAAGTACTTGTATAAACTTGTGGGAGTTTGTCGCTAGACGATTTGATTGAAATTTATACAAAATATCTGTATATTTGTAAATGTCTCAAATTTTCAAAGTACTGGCAAATATAAATTAGGCCTTTCAGGACCAACATTAGATTATGGCTTGGCTGTGTCGATTAAGTGTTTTATTAAATTCTAAGTATGCATGCCTTGATAGTTACTAATATGTCAACCAACATTATTTAGAGACTTAATAAAAGTGGGCGTCTTACTAAAGTCATGTAATGGGGTATACTTAAGCACTCGATTCTTAACAACGAGATCGTGTAGCAAAAAGGGTAGTTGTAAGTGGGTTTATCTAAAAAAGGTTTGGGATGGTTAACACGAGTTTAGAAACTTTTTTTATAATGATTTATTTTTTTTTTCAATAATTAACAAATCGTGGTATGAAATCATGCATAGTTCATATGTAAAACATCTTTTCGGAAAAATCGTTTTAATACTGGATGTAATATAGAAGATCGGAAAATTGATGGATTTAGGTCTTACCCTATGTGTAATCTTAGACTTGGATGCACCACCCATAATTGTTTCACTCTTCTAGCTCAGCTCCTACTGTCTGGTAATGCTACAACGTTGTGTTTGGGTACATGGCTGACGTGGGATGAGGTGACCCTTGAAATCATTGGTCATATGCCACAGCAGAAGCTAATGATTTGCAAGACCACTAGCTTTATGGTTTAGTCTATTGGTATTCCGTCCTAGCGGCCCCAAGGTGCATAAAGAGAATAAATATGGTCTAGTCTATTGGTGTAAGATTCTCGGCCTTAGGAGTTGTCCCTTGGGAAAATTGGTACGGTAAAACACTTACCTAAAAACTATTACAAGGGGAATTTCACCTCATCATAACAATTTATAATGTTATAATGTCAGATCCTAGTGTGATAAGTGAAAGATAGGGTTTATTATCTATTACGATAAAATGATTGAATCACTAATTTTCTTTATCAAAAGTGTAGATGGCAAACGGAAACAACAAGAAAGATAATTGTCCTTCTCGAAACCATTACCAACCTAAAAATGATGCTAAGACTTCTAGGTCAATTGTGTCAGAAAGTTTTAATTGTGGACAAAAGAACCTTAAAAAAGGTGAACATTTGACCAAATCCTCATTTGCTCACGAATATGTGAAACATGTCTCATGAAACATGTCTCATGACAGGTCCTTAACACGTTGGTAGGGACTGTCGAGTTATCTGATTCCATGGATAAGTGGAATTGGGTTGGTATTGGTGATGGGGGCTTTTCAGTTGGCGCTATCAGGAAGATGTTACAAACTGACTCGGACTTTAGTGATTCTACAGTTTTTGAGTGGTGTAAATGGATCCCGAAAAAATGCAACATTTTTGGGTGGAGAGCCGAGATGGGGAGGATCCCAATGGCTGTTGCTTTGAGTCGTAGGAACATTCAGGTTTTGGACGTTTCGTGCCCTCTCTGTGGAGATGCCGAAGAATCTGTGGACCATCTTTTCACAGGTTGTATTATCGCTTCGGTGCTTTGGCAACATATTTCCTCGTGGTGTAAAGTTCAGAACTTGTTTGCTTTCTCGTTAAAAGACCTTTTGGAAGCGCACAACTATGTCGGGTTGTCGGGAAAAGCTAAAGACATTTTCTATGGCATCATTATTATTGGGTGTTGGAGCATTTGGAAGGCGAGGAATTCTCTCAAGTTTAACCAGAAGAAGGTTAAAATGGAAGATATTTTCGGTGAAGTGAAAGTGTTAGGTTTTCTTTGGGCTAAGAATAGAGCCAAGTTGGCGTCTTTGTCTTGGGACAATTTGTGTAAATTTGTTATTATGTAGTTTTGATTTGTTGTTTTGTGCCGCCCCGTTTCGTGGGTGGGTAAGTTTCTAATGAAATATACCTTTCAAAAAAAATGGATATCATTCCAAAAAGGAGATCAATAAAATCTACCAAGTGGTTGTGACAGCCCGAGGGTTAAAAAAAATCCTCTTCACCGAGGAATATATGTCGAATTCCATTTTGAAATGATGCACATATACATTCACACACTTCACATCGTTGATAGATCTATGACTGAGCAAGAGGAAGTACATTTCATGTGGGATTCAATCCTGATGAAATATCATATGTATTTCATAGACTATATTGAAATGTGCGAGAAACATTCACTTAAAGAACTTTACAAATTAGTGTTTGAAGTTGAGATCAATATTCCTTTATGCAAGGACACTGAGGTTGGGAGAATGTGTGAAAGATGGTGTGCTAACAAGACAAATGAGTCTTGGGATGAATTAGCAACTAGAAAGAGAAAGGCTAACCCTTACTGTGAATGTTACTAAAATCCTAAGTTGATTTGTGAGGAATGCATCAACATGATGCATGAGTATATGATTAAATTTAATTTTCTCTAAAAAAAAAAAAAAAAAAAAAAAAAATCTCTCCCCCCTGGCGACTTGGGCGATCACCGAAACCCTTACTACTCCACCAATCGATCTTCTATCTTCTCCATTACAACACTGAATTAAGCGTCGATTATAGCTTGTGTATGATCTATCTTTATTCAGTTTTTGTTTTTGCTTAGATTCTTGATCGATTGGCTTCTTTGTTTGGGTTTTCTTCTGATCGCTAGCTAGGGTTTGATCATTATCGGTTTGGTTGTCATTACAAATCATTCTACCGACCTGATCTCATCACCATATCATGTAATCACTATTGCGCGCCTATGCTTATAAACCCTAGTTGTTAAACTAGGGTTTTAATAGTTTTGTTTGAAGACCAGACATTATTTTCTTCTAGTTTTAAGGTTTCTGATTGTTGTGATGTCGAATTTGGGAGAGGAGATTGGTGGTATGCCACAGCCTGGGATAAGTTCTGATGGACAAGTGGAGCCGGTTTCACTTGGTTCAAGCCCTAGTCGTGACGCATCTAGTCATGACATGCCTAAGGGTCATGATACTTTACTGAAAATTCGTGCTATTGAAAAACAAATCTTAGAGGGAAAACTTGTTCTTGTGGGTGACGATGGGCAACCATTAAAACCAACCGGAACAGTAGATGCTACTACTTCTACTGGGGCTAATCCGTTTGAGCATCTTAAGGTGCCGCAGTCACAGAAGGAGCTTGAGGAGATGCTTTCTGCTATCGGTTATTCGAAACCTCCTCAAGATACAAGTGGTCCTATGGCTTCTAATGTTAATGCACATGGGGCTATTGGTATTGAGAAGGATGGTGTGCATGCTTTGAAACAGCCTGCTTCATCGTATGCTGGTGTTACTTCTACTGAACCAATGAAACACATGTCTAACTTTCGTAGGTTGGAATGTAGTAAGAAAGCTAATGGTGTGGATCTTTCTATGGGTATTTCCTTGGTAAACGCCTTGCTTTTCCTGTTGTTGATTACTTTGTACGCAATGTGTGGGCTAAGTTTGGAATAAAAAAGGTAATGATGAATGCAAAGGGGTTCTTCTTTTTTAAGTTTAATTCGAAGAAAGGTGTTGATGACGTTATTGAAAACGGTCCTTGGTTGATTAATAATGTACCTATTATTCTTGAACCATGGACAGTGAACACCAACTTACTTAAAGAGGATTTGACCAATATCCCGGTGTGGGTTAAATTCCATGACGTTCCTCTTGCTATGTTTTCTGATGATGGCCTTAGTCTCCTTACCACATTGATAGGCACGCCTAAAAGTTTAGATGCCTTCACTAGCCAAATGTGCAAGGACTCGTGGGGCCGTAGTAGTTTTGCTAGATTCATGATTGATGTGAAGTCGGATGAGCTTCTTAGGGACAGCCTTACTGTTGAGATTCCGTTACTTGATGGGTCGGGGTCGACTATCGAGACGATACGGGTTGAATATGAGTGGAAACCACCGCATTGTGATAAATGTAAGATTTTTGGTCATACTCCTATTGATTGTCCTAAAGTTGTTGAACCTTCTACTCAGCCTTCTAAGCGTGCTAATGATGGTTTCAAGACGGTTAATAATAGGAAGAAGGGAAAAGCAAGGTGGGTCTTCTATTCCGGGTCAAGGAGGGTTTTTCAAACCTGTTGTGGGTAAACAGTTTCAATACCAACCCAAGAAGACTCCTCCTGAACCTAAGAAAGTGGTAGTCACTAAGAAGAATGCTTCTGATGTGGCTAGTTCGAGTGGAACTAAGATCACTACATCTAACCAGTTTGATGCTCTTAATATGGAACATACGGATGCGTCTGGTATTTCTTCTAATGACACTATCAAGGATGTGGATTCTGGTTATACAATGGAAGTTAATGAAGATAAGTCTACTAAGACAGGTACTGCATCACAAGAGCCTCTTGTGAGTGATTTGAAAGAGATGGAGTCGGTAGTGGCTCCTCAAACTAGTGATTCTTGTATACCGCCTGCCTCTTCTACTAAGAGAGTTAACCCTTTTTCTAAAGTGGGAGAGATTGTAGTGTCCGATTCTGAAGATGAGGTTGTTGCTAACCCATTTGATGAGTCTGCTAATATATTTGGTGGTGGCCAAGAGTTTGAAGATGAGTATGATGACTATGATTTCGATGACTATGCGAAACAGGTTCGTGATCTTCCGGGGAATTTGGATGCTTTTAATGCCATGTATGGCACAACGTTTAAAGGTCCTAGGAAGTAATTTTATTTATTTGTGTCATATGTTATCATTTGAGTAGTGGTTTGTTTTCTTGGTTAGAAAACATGAAGTATCTTGTTATGTAAGCTCTATGCCTATGTAACGGGCTGAGATATGGGATTTCACTCATATCCATTGTACTTAAACGTTTATTTGGTTAATATATTTACCAGGGTGCATGATTACTCCCCTTTACCCAAAAGAGTATATGATTAAATTTTTTCCCTCATAAGAAGTATCTATATTTTATAGATGGTTGGTTCCTTCATTGTAGCTTATATTTATAAAAGTTAATTGACAATTACAATTTTATAGTATAGAGTCAAGAGGAGAAGCAAATTAAAGCACGCATGGTAGCTGTGATAAATGTGAGGCATCATCAAATGAATGTAGTGATAAGATTGGGTCTTCATCAAGTGCGTGAAAAATTTTTAGATGATGACGACTGAGACCATGCATCGTTTTGGGTACTAGGATTTTAAAACTATTTAAATTTCTGTCATTATATTAGAACTAATTATTGCCTGTTTTAGGACTTGTTTTAAAAGTCAGTTAGTTTTAACGTTTTAAGGTTTAAAACATTTAACTTGAACTTTAATATATCTAACATTTTTTGTTTTAAATTCTGTAATCAAATTTTAGGAAAACTTAGGGTGTGTTTGGTTTGAACTTATAGGAATAAATGAATGACTATAGGAATGATATATTTTGTTTGTTTCATGGTAATTGGTATGGTCAGATCTTTATATTTTCCATACATTAAAGGTGGCAAGGGACCTAGGAATGAGTCTATCATTCTTAAGGCCCCACCACTACTATCAAATTAATACCGATTGTGATTCCTATCAATAAACCAAACAGCCCCTTAAAGTAATCCTAAATATAATTCGGGAACTGTGACAACAATTTATCTAGTCTAATCAAAAGATTGTCATACTTTATGGGCTCTTTAAGAACTAGTGAAGTAAAATAAATGTTCACATGAGCTTCAAAGTTCAATATGATAGAATCTAATGTAATCTATCTGAGATAGAAGTTTAAAATAATCATGATTTTTGATGAAATTCATCTGGGATGGAAGTTCAACGAAACAAGAATCTTCGAATAAAAATCTATATGAGATAGATGAATCAAAGAAAATAAAGACATGGAATGATGAAAATTTTCTACCAGAATCTAAATGTATAAAATTCATAATACTTGAAAAAATTTATGTCTCGATTCTTGATGGAATCAAGACGTATACCCCATGTGCAATACAATCAAATATCATAGATATTTGATAAAGAAGATTATTTTTGAAACTAAAATACTCAAGTGATGGTATTTTCAAAAATCTAAAGACTGTGTAAAACTCATATGCTACGAGGTCTGGCATTTTAGATTTGTAAATCAAACTTAAAAGAGAGTGAGTTTATAGATCATGAGTAAAATCTCATGGTGCTTTGAAATATTCAGGTAAAGTTGGAATTTACTTTACATGAGGAATTGTTACTTGGGTTAACAATCGTGAATTAAAGATCATATCAATGTGCTTAAGTTGAAAGTCCTTAACATGACCTAATTAGAGGAGCTCAGAGTAGAGCAACGAAAGAGAGAGCATGGAAAGATAATTTAGATCATTTAACAAATGAGCAAAAAGCATGATAAGAATTATAGATCTGATATGATCTATGGATAGGAGATTCCTAGTATTGCAAGATTAAGTCGGAGGTATCAATATCTGGTACAAACGAACATTGCCTTAGGGGAAAGATAGTTTGGCACGTGGAACGTGTAGATCTTGAGTTGTTGTAAACATATAAAGAAGTCATGTGACTTAAAGATTTGAAAGAACGGGATTTTAAATTAGTAAACACATAACTACATCATGGTTTCAAGGGCTTGTACTGAAGTTCTCATGGACTTGGGAGAATCAGTAACAAAAAGTCACGGTTCTTATTTGTTAGATAATTCCATGTTAATGAAGTTCTCATGGACATATAAACATTACCTTATACAAAGATTCCCACACCCCCATGAGCTAAGAATATATCGTCACATGCTATTCTTGTCTCCCTTATGAGATGACTCCCTCGTGGGTTTGATCCAACAGATATCACACAACCCTAAAGGCATCCCATTAAATACATATGCATTTCATGAGAAGAGGCCAAGTTGATCTTCTCCATGAAACGCACACAAAACATTTATTGTATGTGAGTATTACCCCGACTCAAGATAAACACTCTTATCTATGAGTTCTTATCAAACAAGGGAAACTGAACATACAATTAGTCTCATCCCATACCATAAACCCAAATTAATCTTTGGTTTACGTACCATACATAAACATATACTATATAAATTTTATTGTTGTTATATATTTTTCTTAAAGGACATTGTAAATCTATATCTTTATCTTTATAAAAAGAGAAAATATATTCAAACTTTGGTCTTGTTTAAAAGCTTAAAAACTTAGAAAAATGAGTAATATTGTTTGACTAAATTACCCTTACTTATTAAAGTTAAATACAATATATTAATTATTTAAATATTTAATTACAATTTACTACACAAGTTTTCTACACTCTCACTTACACCTTTATATACAAAAGAATAAATAGATAAATAACACACACAGATAAATTGTTGACGGTACATATTGTCACCACTATTCGCGGATAGTCGTCTAGTTATGAAAATTAACGGTGTGAGATATATAGATGATATCATGTAACGTATTAAAGGAAAAATACATAGTCTGTTTTTAGTTGTAGTTATAAAGAGAATGTACTTTATGTTGCTAACATTTGAAATACGCGATATAACAATTCACAATGATTAACATAACTAGATAATATTTCACATAAATATAAATATGTCTTAGTTTAAAATAGTTAATTGGACATAAATTCAAAAAGTGAGTCACTTGATTCGCAAAAAGTCTCACAGCTTGCAAATATATGAAATTGATTTGCACACATTAACTATGAGACACACCATGTAATAAATGTTTTTATCTCTTATTCAAAACCATACCACATTATCCTCATCACATCAACAATAAATAAGCCCCACTACAACAATAAATAAGCCCCAATACAAAGTACAACTTAAGAACATGAATTATTATGACATGGCCATTTGGACAAAAGGGGATAATGTTTGCAAATTTTACATATTTTCTTGGTAAATATTACAGCAACAAGCCTTAGTTACCATATCTTTTTGGTTGCAAAACCTCATTTGACACCAACCTTATTAAATCGTCGTCGGTGATCACCTGAGACGCAAAGCATATGATTAGGGAAAGAAAACGTTGTTACCTTCTAGGATTGACACTAAATGATGTACACAAATTATTATTACGTGCCAGTTTCAATCTAATTGCTTACAAATGAGTTGATTAAAGGTATTTTATCAACTCAGACATGTCAATAATAGTTTTTACCAAAACCGGGATATAAACGCGTGTGTTTAGTTGGAGAAAACGATATCTAATTCTCTCTCGTTAAAACTGTAAGAATTTTGAAGGAATTTATATCTCGACAAAAGAGTTTGAAAATTTAGAAAACGCAATAAGTTGATTTTTTATATTTTTTTTGAATAAAAGAAGAAGGGTTTTGGGTGAAGATGGAAACAAGGAAAACATCAAACATGTATCTCTTAATTCAGTTTGCCATACAGGTGCCTCAGAGCATATTTGTTTAGATGATTAAGAAAAAGGAAAACATGAGTTATTTAATAAAAAAATCACATTTAGTTAAGGTATCTTTTAAGTTTAATTATTATTTATTAAATTATCTTTCCGCCTCATAATTAGTGTTCATTTTCAATATGCACAAAGTTTTAGAAAATTTTACTAACTAAACTGTCCACCAATCAAATATCATTTCCTCCCAATAAAACCTCTTCTCATTAGTTGAAATGCAAAGTGTACAATTAATTTGGGCATCCCAAAATAGCGATGTGAACACTTATAATCGAACGGGTGTAATAGATTTTTAAACTTAAATAGAAAGTTCGAATTTAAATTTATAACATTGAACTAGTGTCCGAGTGCACTCGTTACACAAATCCTTTATAATTTTTATTGATAAGATAGAAACTGGAGATGATCTTTTTTTTTTGGAGAATTTTTCATAAATAAAACGATTTAAACATGATTTCTATTTTCCTTGAAAGGATTTTGAAGAAAACATGAGTGTTTTCCTACACATAAACGCACCCAAAAATGTTAAAACACCTTCAATATCATAAATTGATTCATTGTAATTCTTACACAAATGTTATGCTAATATGTGCATAGAGTTAGGATCAAATAAGAAGAAAAATTAAAATAAGAATGATAAGAAGAAACTACAACCACTCATTTCAGATGCATCTACAAAAATAGATGCATCTCCCCTTAAAATTCTCCTCCTTATTTGAAATGTGTGGCTAGAAATCCTTCTTATTCTTCTTATTTTAATTTTTCTTCTTACTGGATCCCTTTCGTATGTGCATATACTTGAAACATGTTTTAATGCATTCAATGAATATTTATTTTAGTAAAAAATATCGTTCAATAAAGATTACTTAAACTTATAAGTTACCATATTTAAATTAGTTTCCGATTTAATTAACTTAAACTTTCCTTTTAATCATACACTATCATGGTTTTAGCATGCAAAAGATATATATATTTTTCACGTCCACCTTGGCATCTCACTGAAGTAGATAAATGATATTCAAAAATACGTAAACATGAAATACCCTCAATCTGAGAATTTTTTCTACCTTCTTCAGTTCAGCCATGGATTTAAAGCGCTGAAAGATATCATTGAGTTCGTTCCCGTCATAAGCATAACCAAGCTGAAAATTTTATTGTACGTTAATGAACGACAACAAAAACTACGACACTGCTTAATTACTTCATTTGTGAAATAATGGGATTAGCATTGCACTCTACCTTGAAAAGTTTCACTTTTAATGCATGGCGTCCACTACAAAAGAATTGAAAATCATTAGCCTATGCATGTTTGTATAAATCAAAAGATACTATATGTTAAACGTCGATTTTTTTGAAATCCCCGAACGTATAAATAAGAAACCATGCGATAATATGAATTTAATATTTAAAATTGATCCAGTATATTTGTAAATTCAAAAACCCAAAATCTTGTTTATAGAGATTTTCGGATTTGGATTCAGTATTCATACTTCACAGTTCCGATAATTGGATATTTGAAAATTTATGCGTTCATATAATTTCTTTATGTTTCAAATGTATAGCACCATCAAGTTCTTAGGATCAACCAGCACTACAAGATTATTCTTCTAGTGACAACTGAAAAAGAGTCACTAAAAGTTAAAATGTATCTTTGCAACAAAAAAAAAAAAAAAAAAAAAAAAAAAAAAAAGAAAAAAAAAAGAAAGGAGTTTTATTAAACATTTATGTGTTTTTCCTATACTTAAAAGTTCATGATGTCTTCATAAACCTTATTTTATGTGTTGGGCACATTTTGTTCATAGAAATTGTTAGACAATCTCAAAGTTATAATTTATTACCCACACTATTTAAAGATTGTCACTAAAACTTAGATTTGGTGACACAATAGTTACTTTCTATTAATAATTTAATTTAAACTAGTTAACGTCTCAAAATTATATACGATGATGACAACTACGGAAAAATCGTAAAAAATATATTTAACTCGAAAAAAAAAAAAACTTAGTCTCTTAATATTTTATGATGGCTTATCGTAAGTTTGTAACATTTATCTGTTCATTACTTTAAACATGTACATATTTCTTTCCAAATATCGGACAATAGAATAATATGATATTCATATCAGCTATCTACATATCCGAACTTCGGACACCCAATATTTTGGATACACCTGATGTTTAAGTCCCCAGTTAAGCATACCTAAGTTTTCCGAGTGTAAGTCCACTCTCATTCGATCGGAGAACTCCAATATCTTCAGGAGACATGATTTCATATGTACTTTTGTTCTTTAGAATACCATCCTACAAAATATAGAAATGTCGACAGGGTTATATATCAATTAACTAACACAACTGAATCCTAGATTTGATCGACAATTAGCTAATTAATAACCCGTCATAATGTACCACACACATAACTAAATAAAAAGTCTAAACTTAAGCACTTTTTTTTTTTTGGTAAAAGGGGATACCCTCGTAAAATTAATTACTCCAAAAAAATATTTAAGTACATAGTATGTGGGTGAATCACACATCTGAACCCGTTACAAACACCTCTCGATCGTTCTTATAACATATATATGTAGCAAGGTTATAAATAGCGCGAGGCGTGGTGTGGTGGCATGACCAAGTCTCACGCCTTAGCGGTTAAAGCGAAACTTTTGCATTTATAAGGCGTTGCATAAGCCGGCACAAAATGAAAATATTTACATATTTATATCATATTTCATACATATCAGTTAACAAAAACACGTGGCATAAGGCATGACGTGGCGGCATGACCAAACCTCACGTCATTGCGAGCCCTTTACACGCCTTTTAGAACCATCATACGTGGCTTATCTTATTAAGAAAAAACTAACCTGGTGGATCCCACTTTCATGAGAAAAAGCATTAGCTCCAACAATAGCCTTGTGTGGTTGCACCTTCATTCCAGAGTACTCTTCAACCTAAAAATGAATTGATAGCTATGTCTTGAAATATATAATGAATTTATAGTTATGTCTTATAAAGGAAAAAGATTGGGAGACTTAAAAAATATATTAAATTTTGTGTCTGATTTATGTGTTATTACTTTATTGGATTGTAAATAAGTGAATCTGGTTGATACAACTAATGAATTGTTGTCACACATGTTTAAACACAAAATTAAGCACAACTTTTAGGTGTGCCAATCATTTTTGTGTTGAAATATATTGTTGCTAATAATGAATCTTTAATATATACAGTACCATCTTGCTAGCCATGCCAATATGCTTTGTATTGATTCCGGTGTAAAGACCCTCCATTAAATCTTTTCTACTTTTTATCGTCATTGCAACCTATGTTCAAAGTTAGGCATGAAGGCATCCATTACGTATTTAACCCAAACAGTTCAAAACTGATCACTCCGTTTCAAAATAATTGTTTACTTTAAAATATTGACATCCTCAGGACTCACGTACCTCTTCCAAAGAAGCATTACCTGCTCTCTCTCCGATCCCGTTTATTGTTACTTCTAATTGTCTTGCACTCGCATATGCTCCCTAAAATAATGAATATACATTAATTAGCCTGTTAATGACGGATGGAGTAAAACAACAACTAAGAGCTTCCACTATGATGGTTTATAAAAAAAATGTCTAAGAAAAGATGAAGATGTTTATCATTTTGTTAACCATAGTGATAATGTATCTAGGCTTAATGAGAATATCTAGCATCTTGAACTCTTTCTAAATTTAATGTTTTTGTGTTTAATGAGGTTTTATAAAGCTTTAAGAAGTTTATACACAGTGAAGAAATGTTTATAACAAAAAGAATAAGATTTATGAATTTATGATTTAGGATGACAAGGAACTATTATAAATCTTTATAAAGGTTTACCATACTTGATGGCTTAATAGTAATCAAGTAGTTTGTATAAACATACTTCTAAAGTATTGGCAGTAGCAAGTCCGAGATCATTATGGCAGTGGGAAGAAATGATGACATTCTCAACCCCCGGAGTATTGGCTTTTACGTCTGCGATAAGTTTCCCAAACTCACGAGGTAAGAAATAGCCAACAGTATCACCAATGCCAATAGTCGTTGCACCAGCTTTAATAACCTCTCCAAATATCTCGTATAAAAATTCTCGATCAGATCTGTTAACAAAAATAATACAAATCTATTTTAGCTATGTCTTACAGTTAGTTATCCAAAAAGGCAAAAATAGTGGACCAGTTTACATGTACATGCGTTTTAAAAAAATACAAAAGCACCACAATTTGCAACAACTTAACGAGCAAAGGTGTCATGGATACTCATGGCAAGAACCGTATACGAGGGTGTGCAATCACACAAACCTTTTATATAATATGTATATATGTATATACATATTCTATAAAATTGACTATAAATATTTGATTCAAAAAGCTGCATTCCAGGGTGTGCATTCAAACATATAGTACAAATCTATATCAGCTATGTCTTACGGTTAATTAGTTATCCAAATTAAAAGTGAAAGTTAATGGACCAGTTTACATGTACATGCGTTTTAAAACAAACAAAAGTACTACGATTTGCAACAACGAGCTAAGATGACATGGATACTCATACCAAGAGCTGTATTCTAGGGTGTGCATTCAAACAAGCCTCTAACTTATAAGGGCTTAAAGAATATAATATGTATACATGTATATACATATTCTATAAAAGTGACCATAAATATTTGATTCAAAAAGTTGTATCGAAAAATATGGCAAATTAAAAGAACTTTTTAAATGATTATTTTCTATTGTTTTGCCTTGATTTTGTAGTCAAACTGCATTTTGCACAGGCCTCCGCAAAACTAGAGAAGACATTCCTCACGGAAGACACAGAAAACGCTTTAAGTAAACTAATCAAACTAAGTGGTATTTCGAAGAGTTGATACAGTAATTAAGTAAAATAAATTGTTGGAATGACTTGTTTGACGTGCTATACAAATCAGCCGATCGAAAATGTAACAAATAATTTGTTAACAAAAAGGGTTATATGTTTCGATAGTTTGAATTTACCTTGTAGAATCTTCAGCCCCAAATTCAATGTCGTTACACCCCAAACTCCTAGCATAAGCCACCATACTCCTTGCCTTATCAAGCACTTCCTCTTTGGACATATTAAGCTTATACTTCATGTGAATATCACTCGTTGCTATAAACGTTAGTATTCTTGGATATTTGGCATACTTTACGGCTTCCCATGCAGAATCAATATCCTTCTTGGTGCACCTCGCAGTACCACATATGGCGGGCACATGACCACCAATATCTTCACTCGATGGATTTCCAATTTCTTGCGCAATCAACTGAACCGTTCTTAGATCGGCTTGCGAGGCAGCAGGGAACCCTGCTTCAATGACATCAACGCCTAATTTGGTAAGTTGACGAGCAATGTAGATCTTTTCCTTAGGGGTCATGGTTGCGCCTGGTGACTGTTCACCATCTCGCAGTGTTGTATCAAATATACGGATATAGTTAGGGTCTGAAATGTGGTTTGGGGTGTAAATTGGTCGATGAGAACAACACATGATTGAAGATGATCTTTTAGGCATGGATATTAACGATTTTAGATATAAATTGCTCCGATTCGTGTTGGAAGTGACACCATCATGGGTGATCAAAGTAAAGAAACTAGGGCTATATGAGAGAGACATCAATATGGCTCTAAAAGAATGAGTTTGAGGGATGTTGTGTTAGAGACAATGTTAAGAAGAATGAGCATGTGTGTACATATATATACACAAATTATTGGTTGTAGCCTTGTAGGTAGAAAACTTGCCAACTTGTATTAACAAATGTGCCTGTTAGACAAATCTTTACGGTACCACATTTCGAATATTTTGAAATATATAATTGAATGGATATTAATTTGGAAAGAAAGAACCCAAGCACTTTGATCTAGTGTTATGTGAGTTGCTCACCAACCTACAGGTTGTAAGGTTCAAGACTCGCTCGAGGCGTTTGTGACATAGATTGTTAGATAAGTAGTATAAGGTGTGAATAAAAAATTGTCGTTCGGAAAAAAAAGAACAAAAATAGATAACAAGCTGGTGTCCGTAAGTATCTCTGAAATTACATACCAGAAACAATTTGCATCTGAAACAAGGACGTACTTGCTTTGGTCTAACTATAATAATGACCCTTTCATTATAGTTTAATTAGCTTGGGAGATTATTGTTCCCTATCTACAGAGCACGGTGCAAGCCCTTGTTTCGTCCGCCATCCGCCAAAAACAAACCATCGACGCTGTTGGCGTGCCATGGTTCCTCCGCCAACCCACTAACTCGTGCCATTGGTATTTTTATTATTATTATTATTATTATTTGTTATGAGCGGGATACTTTTTGTGAGGCCCACAAGTACCAATAATTATTTTTCTTTTATTATTTTTTTTTTGTAGAATGATGTTTTAGTTATTGGTCAAGTGATGAGGTGGTGGTTAGGTGCCAGATGAATAACATGTTGTTCGTTCTCACTGCACCTAACCCTCTTATAGTTAATTATAATAAATTGACCAAGTTAAACTAACCACCTTTCATGTCTTAATAATGTAAGTTTGAACTTAAACAAGATAAATTAATGCATAAGTAAACACAAAGATATTTTCAATATTTAAATTCTTATTAGAAATGAATAAAAGAATTTACTTAAGATTGTTAGCGGAATAACAATCTGTTAGGAATTGGAAATTCCATAGTGAAGTGTCGGTCACCCCAAATATAATCTAGCATAAGTTAGCTCGTAGACATATCGTTATTTACGTTGTTTAGTAGTTAATTAGTTAGTTATTAGCTTAGTTATTAGTTTAGTGTAACACCGTGGAGGAAGGACGGATCTTTACCCACTGTATGCCTGATCCACAGCCCGTCAGGAGGGCGAGTAGTATGTAACTATAAATACCCTCTACCTCCCAAGGTAGAGGGTTGGAACTAGTGAAGCTAACCTTGCATTTTGTGTTTTATTTCTCTCTATAGAATTCCCTTTCCTATCTTCATCTCTCTAACCATGGCTTTCTTGTATCATCACCATCCTAGACCACCCGAATCATCTAACAACATAATATTTACGATCCTACAATTGGTACCAGAGCCAAGGTTTTGTTGGTTTGATGATTCGTATGGGTTTTAGCGGTTTTCTTTATGCGATTTGTTCATTTTTGAATGCGGTTTGTGTGTTTTTGGTTTGCGGATTGATATGGTTTTAGAGTATTTTGATGTGTGATTGTTGCGACCATGGTATTGTTTGAAGCTGATGATGAAACGTTTCTCTATATGTGTTAAATATGTCTCTTAACAGTTTCAATATTGGTTTTATACCTGGTCAAATTAATTTTCAACATGCTTAAAATGGTTTTGAATTGTTTTTTAGGTGTGATTAATGGTAAAGAATATGGTTTTAAAAACTGCTTTTAAGTGTCCAATGGCCAAAACGTTCTTTTATGATATGGAAATGAAGACTTTTCATGGCGGTTTGTGTCCACATGTTGTTATTCTTCTAAGCGAGTTGTGATAAAATGCTTTTGAGCTTTTGTCTTTTACTTGAGCGAGTTGTCTTTTTTAATGGTCCAGATTCAATGTATTACAAAGCGAGTTGTGATTTGTTGGGAGGCGACTTGTCACATTCAATGGTCAAAAGCGAGTTGTGATTTGTTGACTATTGAGTCAACTTTAAAAGCGACTTGTCTGTTTATACAGTTTATGAAGATTATGAAGAAAAAAAAGGGGAAGCGACTTGTGAATTTGTAAGAAAAACACGGATGCATTTTAGATGAAGAAACTACATTCTCTACTACTAATCAACATTCAAAAATCAACAAGCATCATAGGTCAACTTATCATTCATCTAAACATAACCATACATAAACATAAACATAAACATAACCAACATCAGTCCATAAATCCGTTTTAACAACTACATCAAAAGGCCTCTCAACTTGAATCATCAATCACTATAAACCATGTACATATCTCGACTCATACATTTACCACACATCAAGACTCAAAGCAACTTGAAATTGAAGCAACTAAGATCTCAGATTATTATTTCTCCTTCGTGTTTGCTTTAGGACCTCTAAAGATCATAAACACGTTGAGTACAATCCATCATCGATCTATTTTCTCTTAAGCTCAGCCTCTATTGATTCAATTTCCGAACACTTAAGAGTAAAATCTAAACTCATGAGTTTCAACTTCCCTCTTGATTCGGTTCAAAGTAAAGCTAATGGAACTCAGATTCATCCCATGGTCTCAATCGGTTTATGACATGTTTTATTGAACAAATTTAATCATTATCCCAATCATATGATACTATACGAAATAAAGAAATGAGTGAAACAAGAATGTTTACCCAATATCTTTGGCTCGAATATGACTCTAACACAACAAAGGTTCAAGTTCAAACCTACCTTGATTCGTGGCTGTGATATCAAGTTCATTCCATCCCTGTGGCAAAGTTGAAGGACCCTCAAGCCATCCCTGTGGCGAGGCCGTTGTGATTGACAAAGATGTCTTACGGATTGGTTGCTTAATATATTGAGATCTTCCTGCCCCTTGGCACGTTTTGTTATGAGATATTGATAGGGAAACATTGATATATGTTTGAAGAGATGTTTTTATCTCTGATATGATACGTGAAGGTAAAAAGGGGCGGAGGTTAGGGTTTGGTTTGAGTGAAATCAGGATTAGGGATGTTATTGGAGATAGAGGCGGAGTGATATGTGGGTAGGGTTAGGGAGATTTATTAATGGATCAGATAAATCCACCTTTGGGCCCGGACAATTGTTGGTTAACTGTGTTTGATGGATTTCGACATGTTGTATATGGGCTGAATCATTGGATCGAAGGTGTGTTTTGGCTAATGAACAATATATATTACTTGGACCTTATATAATTGGATCATGAATTTGAGTCTTTGATATGGATAGGGCATTAACTAATTTGTGAGTTATGAGGATTTGAATTGGACCATGTTTGTGTTGATTGATGGAATGATGGGCTTCTCATGACTGGATCGTTTATGAGAAATTTGAAAATATGAGATTTGGATTGTTTAAGTTTTGTTGATAAGGTCTGTTGTGTTATGAGGTTTGATTCTTTGAAGTTATACATTTTCACGAAAGATTCTATTTACGGCTTGAATTGATATTGGAACTAAGTTGACTATGGGGTTATTTGAACAGTATTTCTTATTTGAATTTGAAGTGAGGTTTTTCCGGACTCGTTTACTTATTTCATCTTCTTTCTTTCTACCCTTCTGCGAAGATGACTTGTTTGGGCATTTATAGAGTGATAAAGACTTGGCTATTTAGTTACTTTTGTGATTCTTTCTCACATTAACCCACAACGTAGCTATCACTTCGGTGTCTCATGTAGTTGAGAATACGTCAAGAGGTTTTGTACATTGGGTACACCATTTCTTCTTCACAAGGATTAGTACAAACTTAAGTAACAAATCTGAGGAATTTTACGTCAGGTTCAAGTTTTATATATCGGGTTTACTTCTCCATGTGGTCACTATAATAGCCGTCAGAATACATAAATGATGTGTTTACCAATGGATTGATTGGTTGAGATGTGATCAACAATTCTCATGATATATTCGACGCCACTGAATGTCAATGATACTTCACAGTCCAAGCAAAACCTTTCAAGAATCTTCAGCGTCAGTCATTGTTAGCCTCGCTCTTTTATAAAGATAACGTCACTTACGTGAATTGGACTAGATGCGTAGTATACATTGCCCTTAGGACCTAGTATCGTGCAAGTGGCAAAGATGTAGCATGATTGAGCCTATAAATACCCCTCATGACTCTCCATGAGGGGTGAGGTGAATCATTAGGTGTGTGTGTTTTGTTCTTATCAATAAAAGTCATCTTGTGTTTTCTCCTCCCTGTCTCTACTTTCTCTCTCTAGAAGGATGAAGATCTTCATCTTCTTCCACCAATCTCGACCTCCCGAACCACATAAATCTTGTGTTAAACGGTCCTAACAGTCATGATCTTTCAAGTTGTTTGCTTATGACAAGAACTTTTCGTGCAAATGGTCGTACAAGTTAATGATGCTTCCGAAAGTTCGAAACCATCATGGGGGAGAATCGTGTACTTTGATGTTTTATGGTCAATCTCAGGGGGAAGTAGTGTATACTACTCGACTTAGTATGGTTTGTGAAGTTGTCTACATATGGGTAAAGAATTGTTGATGATGTTGTTGATGATTGGATAATAAACCATTGATGAACCACTGCATGTTTCCCTAAAACAAATATTCACTGAAACCAAAGTTGTCATAACACATTCAAGCTGACATTGTTTACGGTTTTGCCTTGATTTTGTAAAATCCCGAGAAAGAATCTATTTCTCGGTTTAAATCATAGACTTGTAAAATCCCGTGACAATGGAATCATCCCAATGTAAGTAAAGTGCATTTCCGGCTTGATCTCACGATTTATTCTTAGTTTTGTAAAATCCCGCGAAAGAAACCATTTCTCGGTTTAAACCATAGAATTGTAACCGTGATGATGGAACCATCCTGGAGAAAGGAAGGTGTATTTCGGGATCTTATCTTATGCTGGTTCCACGGTTTCTACTTCGAAGAAGGAATAAAAGGGTGTACTTCATGAATTGGGTGTTTGTCTGGATTGTCCTCATGGCAGTTTGGTTATTACATGGTTTTACAGGGTTATGTACTTTTACCATGGTTGGGATGGAAACCATTATCATAGTTCACGGAAAACGCCAAAGGAGGCTAGATTTGAGCTTTTAACCAGAAGATGTGACAACCAGGTTAATTCACTATCATTTATTTGAGGTTGAAGTGAAATATCACGGGCGAGTGTACTTAGTATCTGAAGGTATCGGGGATGGTTGGATGAAGATTCTTCATGATCCTTGTTCGAGCTTATTATAAAAAACAAAGACATGGAAATCTAGTTATTGTTGGGTGACTTTTTCCTTTTCTTTTACCACTTGGGGGGATTGGGCTCTTACCAACACAAAATAACTATCACTTTAAGGAGTTACGTTGTAGTGCTCAGTGTCACATTCAATTGTGGATTTTCAAGAGGTGATGTACGTCTTAAACTTGATGGTTGGTTGGATGAAGAGTATAGAGTACTTAGAGATTCAATGGAGTATGAAGTCTCGGAACCGCTCTTTGTTACATATGTGCATGTTTAAGTCACGAGTTCAGGTTAGTTTACTTCAGGGTCAAATTCATCATATTGGGTTTTCTCCATTAGCTGTCACTACAAAGAGCCTACTGAATGATAATGGGGGTTGATCACAAGTTTGCCAAGAGTAGATGAAAAGAGAGAGATTATGACGTTTGAATACAACAGTTCAAGCCTCGTTCTCTAAAGAAAAGAAATGTGTACGTTTCAGTGCACATTATCTTCGAAAGAAGAGAAATCTTCTTATGACGTTTGAACACAACAGTTCAAGCCTCGTACTCTAAAGAAAAGAAAAGTGTATGCTTCAGTGCACTTTATCTTCTGAAGAAGAGAAATCTTCTTATTTATAACCATTCTCATCAACATGCTTCATACTTTTTCAACGCGCTTCAGTTATCAAGTGAACCGGACTATCGTTGCTAGTTCTCCTATTCCACTTGCTCAATTAATATGGCAATGGCGACATCATTTGCAACCTTTGAGAGGGAGAAGTGTGAAGAGACTACATCTTTAAGATATTTACTTGTTTAATCAAGAATGGCATCTCCGTATGTAATTATTGAGGGGGAGAAGAAGTATGATAATTCTACATGTTGAAGTTATATATGAGAATACATGGTCAAACGGCTCCAAACTCATGTAAGAATCGATCTTCTTCTTATCGGGTCATCTTCACATGGAGTTTTATTCTAAGAGCCATTGGTTGACATCTTCACATGGGCTGATTTGATTAATGACAAAGTGCTTCCAGTTGGGGGGCTGATTTCCTTGATGAACATCTTTCTATTCTTGTTTGATTGGGAGGGATTTGAGTTAAGGGAATTTGCTATATACAAGTTAACGGGAATGCATTTGGTGAGTTGAAGATGTTGACTTTCTATTCCCCAATTGGACAATCTTGAAGAAGGTCGAGTCTACAGTCGGTTCTACATTTTCTACTACATGTTAGAAGACTAAAGACGAGTTGCATTTGATTATCTAAAGACTCTTCTTAATCTGGGCATTTATCAAACAGATTGTCGGTTTAGGGGAGAGCATTAATTGGGGGAGAGTGAAAAGTCAGATTTAATCCCCAATTAAACTTGCTCATAGTCTTTAGCAAGTTGATTCTCACAAAGATTAAAAGTGTTCTTCTCAAAAGATTTCTAGTATATGGGCTTATAGTGTGTTGCTGGTTCTGAAGTATCAAAACCAGCAAGGGGAAAGGAGACACGTATCTAAACGCGAGTAAACTTGATGAACTTAATACTTCTAAGTGATTGAAGAAATCTCGGGAAGACAAATATCATTACCGCAAGAGAAACTCAAGGTTTGACTCATGGAGTTTAGTATTCTTATTCCAACTGTGTGGGGGAAGAGATGGAAGAGTTAGTTTCTGAAGATAAAATAGGTACACAAATGTGTGATGATTTTGATGATATCGCAATCATCAAGGAAGAGAGATTGTGTACATTGGGGGCGCTCAGCTGTTTCACTTGAGTGCTTAATCAGTGATTCAGAGATATAATCACTTATTCCGGAGTTGACATACGCAGAGATAGTCATCCACAGAGATAATCAGTGATTCGGCCTGCTTCTTCAATGTTATCGGTTATTCTCTCTTTGGGCATTCGGGTACTTCGGGTTCTTGAGCTTCATACACTATCATCAGGGGAGAGAAAAATATACATTTGGGTTATTCTTTGGCTATCGGACTTAATCTACTACTTCGATTGTATAAGTTTCTCTGTCTTCGGGTATATGTGTGTTCGGGTTCCTGTGCTCTAGTCTAAGAGTCTGACTGCATCAATTCATCTACCTGGGGGAAGTGTTCTCTTGACAACTTTTTGGTATGGATCGCTTCAGACTTCAGTGGAAAAGGAATTTGAGAAGATTATTCAAGTGTGGGATGATTCTTTGTTGTTCTACTTGATGATATAACCCCGAACGGAGACTTACGATGATCATTCTTATATGGAGCAGCAAGATCAATGATATGGTGTGCTTCTTTGTGCATCTGGCTAAGGCAAGATTGAAAGAAAGCTTAGAATCTGCTCAATAAGAAGACTTACGATTTGGGGGGAAGCTACCAAAGTATCACTTTCAAATGGCTCAATTTCTCTCTTCGATTCAAGAGCCTTGGAAGCTTTGGTGGTGAATGTTTAAGAGATGATGACTTCTATCTTCTTCAACGAGGCTATTCGATATCCTTATCTCGGTACTCGTATCATCATCTTCTTAAACTATATCATCTATTGTATCTGTAACTATTTATCAAAAACAAAATAGAAAAATATAAAACCAACTAAAACCCATAAAAACTAGAAAATTTGAAAAATACCAAAAATATTGTTTTTCAAAGACATGTCTTCAGGTATCGACAACATCTGCGGTCTTAGAAATGTCATTCAATAATGGCACGGGACCATAGATGAAGTTCGAGCAGGAGGTGTAAATATTCTTTTTCATAACATGTCTAAAACTATGGCTTGCAGTTATTTCAGACTGTAACCCGCACTTAACTATGGTTTGCTATTATTTCAGATAACAACCCGCTCTTCAAAGAAAGGAAAGTGATGCGTTAAATCAATTTTCAAATATTTCGTGCACTTATCCTAAAACAAATTGAGGAAAGTATGTCGAATAACTGTTGTTCCTACACAAATGTTTTTCCTTCTATACATTCTTCATAAAAATATTTGTTGTTTCCAAAAATGGTGCTAAATGAGTTGCTTGTAAATCAAATAGATTCAGTGTTTTCGTAAAAATTAAAAACTCAATCAATGACTTCAGCGCTTTTAAAATTTTCAGAAACTAAGTCATTGATTGATGGGGAGAATGTTTTTCAAATTTATATCATCTATCGGGCTTATCTAATTATCCTATATGCTTAACTGAAAATGATGTTAACCTACGTTGAAGGACTAGGTGCCTAGGATATGATTGTTAGGATTAGATGATTAGAGTTTGATGAACACATTATTCCCATGCCTTTACATGATCTGATTGATATGTTGAATTGACTTTTATTAGTCAATTGTTGTTTGGGTGTTATCGACCACCATATATCTGTTTGTGTTGACTAACGTATGCAGATAAGATGGTTATAAGAATAATCCCGATCCGGATCCCACAATAGAAGATGATTGGATGCCGAAAGGAAAGGGTAACTATATCTTGGGTTGACAAATGAAGAAACAGAGCTTAGTTTGACCTCTATGGAGATTTGGCATGAAAATATGCAACGTAAGAGGTCTCACTGCATTAGCAGATGGTTTTCTTCATCATCAAATGAAGAAACGGAGCTTAACTGGACCTCTATGAAAGAGTTGGCATGACAAATGCAACGTCTGAGGTCTCGCTGCATCAGCAGACGGTTTTCTACCAACCTTCAGCAACAACAACAAAAGTAGCTCAACAACCTAACGTATCTTCGTGCAGGATAATAGTGATGATACCATTTTCTTAAAACAATTTTGGAAATGTTGTTTTGAAAATGAAAAATATTGTTTTGAAAATAAATTGGACTTAATCTTGGAAATCACCGGACTTCATTCTTAAACATAAGTCACTCAATCATCGACTACGGTCATCGATTGAGGGGAGAGTGATTTAAAATAAAATATTTTCAAACGATATTTCTTCATAAAAAGTCCAGTTTGTACAAAATAAGTGGTGATCTAAAGATTTAATGTTATGACATGGTATGATTCTCTTTAAAACTCAAAGATCTTTCAAAATGAATTTTTTTCTATTCTTGTTTGATTGTGAAATTGTTTTATTTTACTTAAAGATCTCTTAAAAACTATCATACCTGACACTAACAATCTCTAATGTCTATAATTGGTCCTCATCAGTCAATTTCAAAAATTAAATTGTGCCACATCTTTCTCCAAAAATTTTCTAAAATGATTTAAATCAATTGGGATCACAAATCTCAAATGGTTTGATATTTTTGATCGGGGGAGAGATCGTTATTTAAATCTCAAATCTGTTTTAGTCCTTTAAAGGCACTCCTGCCTCCATGTGCCAAACGATTTCAATATATGATGCACATGATTGAGGAGGAGCATTTATCCAATAACAAGATGAGTATTTAAACCATGCCACATTTTCTCCCATGTTTTCTAAACCTTATTAAATCACTTGGGATCCAAAATCTCACAGGGTTTAATATTTTTGATCGGGGGAGAATTTGTGATTTAATATGAAATTTGATAAAAGATAATCGTTTTGATTCAATGTGCAAGCTGCTCTCCCATATGTGCTAAACACTTTCGAATCTCGAAGCATATATTGAGAGGGAGCATTTCAAAAGAAAATAAACTTTCAAGGTACAAAGATTTCTATGTTTCAACATAAAGTACCTTGATTGATTTTCTAATGGGTTCTTAATTGCTTTTTTGATCGTGGGTGTGCTTCAAAAGAACTCTTTCCTCTATATGATAAAATGATATAAAAAATCCTATGCACATATTGAGGGGGAGAATTTACCAAGAAAATCAAATGGCTTTTTCTATGGAAACTGTGATCAAGAAACTATTTCAAAAAACTCTTGCCTCCATGTGCTAAACAATTTCAAAATCACATGCACATGTTGAGGGGGAGCATTTCTAAATGATCAAAACAATTAAGGTACAAAATGCTTTGATTTTATATCACAAGTACCTTGATTGATTTTCCAAATGATTTTTCAATTGGTTTCGAGAAGGAATGAACAATACCAAAAGATCGACCAATTTACTTTATGCATGGTGTTATAAGGATGGTTAGGTTAGGTATTCGTTCCCACGATCCCGCCAGAGCCGGAGGGATCTACCAGGGACAATCCACTAGATAGTGTAGAAGTCCTTAGGTATGATGAAAAAAGGAGAAAAATGAGAATATGGGAAGAGTGCGGACTGAGATAGAGCTAGAACTGGAATAAACCCAACAAGGTTCTAGTTATGAAGTGTTGGTAAGCACTGAAGGGGTTGAAGAATGAAAAAGAATTGAATGTGAAAAAGGGTGAAAAGAAATAGCCCTCCATTAATTCAACCTTAGGGCATAAACCGGGTTCAATACATATGCTACTGGTGTTTACTAAGGTAACACTGTTATTGAAGACAAGATGTCATGGACCCAGTGATGCACTCCACCTAACTTCCCAAGCTACTCAAGTTCCTCTTAAAAGACTTGTTTCATTCTCACGGGAACCTACATAATCTATCGACTTTCTCTTAGAGATTGTTGATATTGAAGAAGGAGACCCTCTCCCAAGTCTCCGGCATAGGAAACCAAAGTGCACAATTGAGTCTAGAGCCAAGAGATCATCCACAATGTCTCATTAGGACACACTATTCTTGAAGGCTTGCTGCTTCACACAATGTGAAAAGTAAGTATATATATTAAGAGTCCTACGCATTATCCTTGTGGTATTTCCAGAACATCCGAGTGATATGTAAAAATATTCACAATGAAGATGGAAATCCTTCTAGAGCCAACATCAAACAAGCTCTTGGTGGGTGACATGTGAGATCTTTCCAAAAGATCAAGCTTGTGACAACTGGATAGAAACAATGGGGCGATTCACTCGTGAATCAACCTTGGTCCAGGAAATGAATTGACGAATACTTTTGGGAAAACCGTTCGATGTGCAAATCTTCCTTTCTCTAGCACATCAAATGTGTATTCATGTTTTCAAACACAAAAAGTATATCTGATTGAAAAATACTTTTGGAAAAACCGTTCGATGTAAAAATCTCTTCTTTTCTCTAGCACGTCGAATGTGTATTCTTTTTCAAATACAAAAAGTATTTTTGATTGAAAGTTGATGTTTCTCATAAAACCTTCGTCGTATTGCAAAACCCTTTCTTCTAAGCAATATGCGATTGTTTTCAAATCAATTTTTCATCAATCAATGAATCTCAATTCGCTGGTTCACTCACTCCATGTTGTCTTCTTTGAGACGTTCCGGTTTGAGAACAACTAGAACAGCTGCGAAACCCTGTCAAGGAGATTCTTTGGAATTATACCTGATCACAGGCAGTACTTGTACTGATCAACGAGGAACCGTGGGCCGTGTACCTCAATTCAATGAAAGTGATCAAAGATACTTTCGTGTGCTTTATTGCTAACTGTTGTTTGCAGGTACATTTGGATGGTTGCAGCTGATCAGAATTGAGAAGTCAATCCAAAGCCGCATGCTCACAGCATCCACAGTTAATTGAAGAAATCATGACTTGTGCATATCTACAGAACCTGGCTCTGATATTTTTATACTATGATTCTGCTATGCTGCTGCAAATATCATGAGCCAGTAAAGCTTCCGCTACTCTTATGAAAAGATGTCATGATCCAGAAAGTGTGAGCATGTCGGTCCAAAAGTCACAACATCACATGATGGCAACACAATAATTGGTGATCCAGAGATTTACTGTGGCTGATGATCTCAAAGAAAGCTCAAAGATCATCAAGATGTGAATCAGTTCAAAGACCTCCACTTAAAGTACAAAGCAGTCGGACTTTGAAGAATCACTGCTAAAGCACAAAGATTGCGGAAGTTGAAGAATTAAAGTCTACGAGCTCAGAACAGAAGACAGAATAGAATGCTAGGATTCAAAATGTAAAACATGGGATGACCTCCCTTAGGGGGATATTGTTAGGAATTGGAAATTCCATAGTGCAGTGTCAGTCACCCCAAATATAATCTAGCATAAGTTAGCTCGTAGACATATCGTTATTTACGTTGTTTAGTAGTTAATTAGTTAGTTATTAGTTTAGTGTAACACCGTGGAGGAAGGAAGGGTCTTTACCCACTGTATGCCTAATCCATAGCCCGTCAGGAGGGCGAGTAGTATGTAACTATAAATACTCTCTACCTCCCAAGGTAGAGGGTTGGAACTAGTGAAGATAACCTTGCAATTTGTGTTTTATTTCTCTCTCTAGAATTCCTTCTCCTCTCTTCATCTCTCTAACCATGTCTTTCTTGTATCATCACCATCCTAGACCGCCCGAATCATCTAACAACATAATATTTATGATCCTGCACAATCTAAGTTGAATAACAATATTTGGTAATCACCTCACTAAACTTAAACATAAAACTAAGTTAATGTTTAAGTAAGAACTATGCCATTAACCAACTGAATACTCATGGACTATAGATCTATTTAGAGGAGTAAATGCTCTTAAATGTGTTTCACATTAATTGCAAGAGATAAATACTTACACCTTTACAACATTCTCTTTTATAGTCAAGGATCGAGGTGGATACCTTTAGGGTAATAACAACATGCCTAACATTTAACTGTGTAGTAAACTTACATTAAATGCTTCTATTCTTGGAACATGTCCAACCATACTTTAAGAAACAGTGTTGATAATTGTTTGTCATTTTTTTCAAACTCTAGTACTATCTTGACTTTTTTATATGTGCTTGTTACTTATCTTCCCAAGAAAATTTTTGCTTATTATTTCAGTGACTTAGATGCTTTTTTAAGTATCTAAGTTTCAGGATGTCATAAATTTGTTTTAGGAGATCTTCAAGGTGTCGGTGAGTTATTGTTATCACTCACCGACTCCATCATCTTCTTTTTGGTTCAGGTACTTCACTCACCAAGTTCCACCTCAGGAAGTGTCGAGTCTTTCTTTAGACTCTGAATAACTTTAAAGATGACTCCGTGAATGCTTATTTTCATTCATGGACTTTATTTCAGTATTGTGAAAATCGGCCTGGCCTACTGATTAATCTACGCCTAGGTGCTAGGCGCGGATTAACCGTCGCGAATTAGACTAATCGGTCTCATTAATCGGAATGGTAAAAAATCGTAAACGTACCAATAAGTAGGATAAAAATCAGCCAAATCGGGCATAAATCGGCTAAATCGGCCAATTTGGTTAACGCGGATCATTTTTTCCCAAAATTAAATTTGAGGTTTATATTTTAATATACCTCCCGTTTTTTACATAATTAGTTGACACATTCATTCAAACATACCTCGAGTAGTGAATTTAACACACAATGTGAAGCTATGTTTGTTTTTCTTATTTCAATTGAATTTAACACAAAATGCTCATCATTTGTATTGTTTTACTTGAAAAAATACTCTTATTTCTTAATTTATCATTTTTAGGTCATTAATCAGCATAGGAACGAAGAGACGCGGATTTGAAAGGTTATTAAAGTAATTATACAAGAGTATTATGTCGAGACAACCGTTACGGCATAATTCCATACTCTACTTACACCGTAACCATGATTTACACTAGAAGACCAAAGTCAACGCAGTTCAAGGTTACAGTGTAACTTCCCAACTCAGTTACGCCGTATATAATTCCAGACTTAGAATAATTTTGATGGTCAAGACACCTACGCCGTAACCCATTTGCAAGGTTATGGCGTAAAAGTGATGAATTTCACTATGAGAGTTTTACAAACGTAGCCCATTATTAGGTTACACCGTAAATATTTAACTATGGATAAGATCGTCTGAGATACGATGGTTACGGTGTAAACAATTCATAAGGTTAGGCCATGACTTTGACGAGGCTATAAATACAAGCCCTAATTCTGCATTTTCCCATCATCTTCCCAACACACAACATCAAGGGACGAAAAAGGGCTTCCAGAGGGACAATATCCAGAAGCATACGGACCATTTTCAAGGGAGAATTCACCCCATTATCTACATAAGTTTTAGTATTTCATATCAAAATTTTTTATTTAATTCAATATCTTTCATTATGATTCTAAACATTGAATTTTCTTCACTATTTAATATGATTGGCTAAACACCTTTGGTGTTAGCCTAGTTATGAAATTGTTATTGCCATAATTTAGTTTTATCGTTTTCATATCGCTTTATGTGCATATTTTCTTTGCTTATTCGTGGACACCTTTGTTTCGACAGTATTAATGTTTCGTAGTATCTAGGAAGCTAGGAGAATTGACCAAAGGACCCTAGATGAATAGGTTACAAGTAGTGGTAAGAATAGACCATAGGACTACCAGTATCTTGCATGCGAATTGACCAAAGAATCACCTTCTAAACGGAGATACTTAAGAGGTTAAGGCGAGGCCTAAGTTCTGAGAGGCCGGGTCTCCATAGAATAAGTCTAGATTGTAGATGGCACTTAATGACTCTATATAGGTTAACCCACAAACTCTTGTACTCGTATGGTTGCGGAATAGGAACCTATGGAACATAGGCTAGACGAATTTACTCGAGGAGTCTAGTCATATTTACCCCCATATGGAGCGATAGAAAACATAAATAGGGAAACTTAATTAGGGCGTAACAAGATTAGTAAGTAAGCTAGCATATTTCTCTCTATTGATTGTTCACATCTTTTATTTTCTTTCATTTCATTTAGTTTATTATTATTCAAACTCAATACCCCCCCCCCTTTAAAATCTATGACAATAAGCTTAAATTAGGGTCCGTACTCATAGCTCTTGGGACGACCTCGGCTTTACCGATTAATACACTACACACGACTGGGTACACTGCCCGTTAGTGCATTAGGTAGACCTTAGGTAGAAGAGATTATAAATATTAAAAATTGTTGAGAAATTCTGCATCTAGTTTTTGGCGCCGGTGCCGGGGAGCTAATTTAGAATTTTTAATTTTAAGTTTTTAAATTTCTTATTTTATTTCAATTAACTTTTAAATGTGTCAGGTTACGAGACTCGAAGTGCTAAGCCCTTCTTAGGAACACCGTACGACAATCCAAAAAAATAGTTTCGAGCTAAGAGAAACAATACCCCTATGTCAGTCCATAACATTCTCTCTTTCTACGATTTAGAGCATTCAGATTCTGAATTCGAATTAAATGGAAAACCCAGCATCGATACTCTCACCATGGAACAATACTTGGGTAGGAGTAATGAGAATTCCACCAGAGGGTTAACCATACCATCAACAGTGAAGCTTGAAATCAAAGGACAGATTATCCAAGAATTACAAATCAAACAGTTTTCTGGTGACAAAGAAGAAGAAGATGCCCAAGAACATATTGAGGAAATCTTATACATAGTAAGCCTTTTTGGTGTTCCAAATATCTCGCACTATACTCTTATGCTAAAAGTCTTTCCGATGACCCTCACTGGATCGCAAAGAGGTGGTCTAATATTCTTCCTCTCAAATAAAAAATAACTTGGGATATTCTAAGGAGAACATTTGTGCAAAAATTTTGCCCGCCTTCTAGACTAGCGAACCTTCTTTGGATCATTCACCGGTTTGTGCAAGAAAGAGAAAACACACTTTACCAAGCTTGGGAGAGATATAAAGAACTTCTCTATAGATGTCCCAAACATGATCTGAATAAACATAAAAAAAATATACATCTTTTTTAGAGGATTGGACGCCGCAACTCACCAAATTTGTATTATCATAGGCCCATTCCAGAAATGACACCATATTAAGCTTTACAATCTATCCAAAGGAAAGCTGACCACTGTCATAAATGGCATATTGAGATAGGATATGGACCTAAGGATAGCTTCACACATAAAGTCATGAAGACAGTGACTAAGAAGGACAATGACTATTCGTTAGAATTTTAGGAAAGAATGAAGGAAAGAGAAAAAGAACAAAATGCTTAAAGAAAAGAGGAAGTAAAAAGCATGAATGGTGCAAAATATAGACATAGCTTGGAGGATATAGTCTACAAGTACATTGATGAATCCACAAAAAAAATTAAGAGAAAAAGAAATGCTAAAGAAGTTTGTTAAAAACACCGTTTTATCTCTCAAGGCTCACGATATCAGGATCAAAAATCTTGAAATAAAAGTGGATGATAACATCAAATAGTCCTCACTTTTTAGTGTCAATTTCCCCGGTTATGCTCATATTTTATGTCATTTATATTAATTTATTCTTATATTCCTTTATATTTCACTTCTAGGTAAAGTATGAGCATTGGAGCCTAAGAGATGTGGGTTCAGAGATTTTCCTAATGGTTTTATCTTAGTATGCTATTTATGAAGAAGCTAAAGCGTAACTCATGTTCTCAATTACACCGTAGCTGGGATTTTGTCATAGAAGACCAACTCAACTGCAGTTACAGCGTAACTCTCAACTAAAGTTACGCCGTAATCATCTATGTCATGAAATATTTCTCGCCTCCATCAACTACGCCGTAAAATTCTCACAAGCATTACGACGTAACAACCTTCTGTTAAGAGTACGTATGAGTTATGGCTAATTCTCATCAGCACTACGGCGGAGTTTCAAACTATGGCGTAACTATTCCTTATGTTATGTCATAGTATCTTTAATGAGGCTTCTGTTTTGAAGATAATTAAGTTATGGCGTAACTCTCAACTTAAGTTATGCCGTAACTGCTATCGTGCCTACAAATACAAGCCCTAATATCTGCATTTCACATTATTCACACACAAATCAAAGGCAGAAAACGTGAAGAGGGTTCCAAGGGCAGATCACACAGAGCATATGGAGCCATCTTCAAGGGAGAAATCACACCATTTCGATAAGCTTTAGCGGTTACTACTATCTTTTACTTTGATTCATGTCTTTAATTATGTTAAACATTGAATTTATCGTATCTTTTAATATGATCAGCTAAGCACCCTTGGTGCTAGCCTAGTTATGATTCCTTGATTGTATTATTTGTGTTTTCATGTTTCCGTAAATTGTTTCTAGTGTATGCATGCATAGTTCAATGGTAGTTACCCTATCTTTGGTAGTTTTGAAATGCGGTCGTGTCTAGTTGCTTAGGAAAATTGACCAACTGACCCTAAGCAGGTAGGTAGAGAAGGGGCTGGTAAGAATTGACCAGCTAACTACCTTTCCCTCTTGTGCGAATTGACCAAAGGATCACCGTTTGGATGAATGAACTTAAGAAGTTAGGGATGAGTGTTTAAGATGCTAGCGCCCGGGCACTCATTATTTCGAATCTTGCATGTAGGATACTTAATGACTTGACTTAGGTTACTTTAGACCCTCGACTCCCCAAAGGGTAGGCCTTTGACGTTGGGTAGGAACCTTTGTTGATAGGTTAGGACAAATTGACCAAATATTGTCCTAGCGACTTAAACCCCCACTTGAATCAATTGGAAGTATTATAGAAAACATAGACATTACATGATAGGATGATTAATTAAGTTAGCACACTTTCTCACCACTGTTCACAACCTTAATTTACTTTTCGCAATTTATTTATTGTCTTAATTTAATTAATCATTTTAAGCTTAAAACCTATTCAAACAAGTGACACTTAGACTTAATTAGATCCTCATCTACATAGCTCTTGGGAACGACCTCGGCTTTACCACCTTCTATACTACACACGATCGGGTTCACTGTTCGTTAGTGCATTGGGTAGACCTTAGGTAGACGATAGATAAATATTAAATCCTGGTCGAAATACCTGCATCAGAATTTTGGCGCCGCTGCCACGAAGCTATATTAGGTTTTTATGAAGTCTATTTAATTTTATTTTTCTTTTGTCATGTCAGGATTCAAAACTCGAAGTTCTAAACCATTCCTGGCCACTCCATTCAACAATCCGGAAAGACAATTCTGGACAAAAAGAGACTACTCTCCTATTCCCATCCATAATATCTTCTCTTTTTATGAGTCTGATCAGTCTGATTTCAAGCCCGAATAAATTGAGGAGATTAGTATTGACGGGCTAACAATGGAACAATATCTGGAGAAAACAAACACTAAACTGTCAAAGGACTTTCACACAAAACCCTTAAACAGGGAATTCTCTATTCCAAGCCAGTTCATCCAGGAGTTGCATGATTTACAGTTTTCATGAGACAAGAATGAAGATGTGCAAGAGCATGTTGAGGAAGTACTTTATTTGTCTTCTCTTTTCAGCATCCGGAATATTTCAAGGTACTCTATCTTGGTGAAAGTATTCCCTATGACTCTTACTGGAACAGCTAAAAGGTGGTTTAATAAACTCCCTACCGAATGTAAGGGAACATGGGATCTACTTAGAAAAGATTTTGTGCAACAATTATGCCCACTGTAAAAAATCTCTAAGCTTCTCGGTGATATCTATAGGTTCGTTCAAGAAAGGGAAGAAACACTATATCAGGCATGGGAGAGCTACAATGAGCTTCTCTATCGTTATCCTACACATGACCTCAATAAGCATCAAATTGTCTACATTTTTTTAGGGGTATTAATGTCGAGACCCGTCAGATTCCTGAATCACAAAGACCTATTTCGGGAATGACGCTTGACCAAGCTTTGGAATCTATTCGACGGACATCTGATCATTGCCATAAATGGCATGTGGAAAGAGGTTATGGACCTAAGGACATTTTCCAGCACAAGGTCATGAAAACTATGACCAAAAAGGGATATGATTATGGGACAAGAGATGGCTAATGAAGAGGAAGCTCGTAGGACGGAAAAATGAAAAATTTAGTTGGAACCAAGGCGAGATTTGACTTGGAAGAGGTGATTCTAAAACACATTGAGGAATCCAAAAAAAGAGATGAAAGGGAAGAGAAGATGACGAGGGAATTTGTTGATAGCACAATATCCTCCCTTAATATTCACGATGACCGAATCAAAAGCTTAGAAAAGAAAGTGGACTTGTGCTCCAAGGCCATTATTGATTATTTGGATAAATGTGATGAAGAAATTGTCAACTCCGTGACAATTGAGGCAATTTCTGAGGAACCAACTACCTTCTTCGAGAAGGTCAAAATGAGGCTCAACAAAGAAAAACTCCTTCTTCAAGATCTAGGGACTCTTTCGGTAAATTTACCATTAATTAATTCTACTAAAACTAATGAAATTCAAATTTTGCATGAATTAAGTGATGAGAAGAATAAACTTGAAGAGACAGTTTCGGTTAAACTAAATACTCGGTGTTCGACAATTTTAAGGAATGAATTGCCACATAAGGAAAAAGACCCGGGATGTTTTACTCTCCCTTGCTTAATTGGCAATCTCAACATATGCAATGCTTTGGATGATTTGGGAGCCAGTATTAGCATCATGCCCCATTCGATGTTTTTATGTATGGGAGTTGGGAGTCTAAAGCCACTCAAAATGGACATCGAGATGGTGGATAAGTCCATGCAGTCGCCTAAGGGGATTGTAGAGAATGTCTTAGTGAAAATTAACAAGTTTCTTTTCCCATTGAACTTTGTTATCTTTGATATTGCTGAGGACAATCGCATCCTAATTATTTTAGGAAGGCCAATGCTCGCAACTGCTCACACTAAGGTCAATGTTTTTGCTCCGAAAATGACTTTGGAGGCTAACGGAGAAGTTGTTACTTTTAGGGTGAATGAACTTATTTCTGTCCCGAGGAAGGTTTGTGTGGTAAATCATAATGGTGACTTTGGGGATGACTTGGAAGAATTTTTGAATGAAATCCATAAAACACCGTCTAAACACAACAATATTTCCTCAGAAAAAGACTTTGACGTTTTCGTTGATTATGAAGAAGAAGAGAGATTGGGAATTAGTCCAGATGATTTTTCTAGCGACATTCTGGTCCCTTGGCAAAACAATCACACTTTTTCTCCTCCGGATCATCCAAGGTTCTTTGTAATGGGAACTCGAATTCATCATCGAAATCCCTATAATCTTTAAATTTCGTGCAAAATCGGGTTCATCGATTTCCACCCTTTTATTGATATGAATTCTCTAGTAAACATCATGTCTAAAGAATGTTACAATCAGGTGATGATAAATGAGTTGGAGTATAATGGAAATAATTTCCTTGGGATTGTAACTAGCATTCATGTTTTTGTCGAGATACACACTTTCTTGGTTGATTTTGTGGTATTAGATGACATTAGTGAATTCGTGGAGGATTGTCTCTCCGGTGTAATTTTAGGAAAGCCCTTCCAGGAAACATCTGGTCTTGAGGGGAATGAAAAGAAAGGAATGGTATCGTTAAAATTTGTCAACGACAAGACAATCTTCAAAATGCCAAGAACTGTATCAAACTTTAAAAGCTGGACCAAGAAGCAATTAAGCCATGCTCGGCCCTCCTGATGTCAGTGACGAAGACAAAGCTAACGGGATTAATCACCCATACCAAAAAATCAAGAAATTCTGCTTGGGTTGGTTAGAGCTTGGCAAAGATTTTAATAGGGACGAGAATCTCATCAAATGGATTCAGCGTGAAGATTTCCACATCCACAAAATGACCAACAAAATTTTTTAGCCCCATGGCTTTGAGTCTAACTTAAAGACTTGGTAATAAAGAAAAGTGCTCTTTCGGGAGACAACCCGAATTATCCCTTTCCTTTTTGTGTTTCTTTTCATTTTTATTGTTGGGTTTTGTGCTTTTAACATTTTTGCAAGAATTGGAGAAGAATACATGGCGTTTAAAATGGGGACCTGACTCTGTCATGTTATCATGTTACGGCGTAACTCTCTCTACGGTTACGTCGTACCATTCTTCAGTAGCTGATTCTCTCCAGGTTTTCAACCATTACGGCGTAATCTCCATCCCTTATTACGCTGTAACAGTCTTCTGTAGACTAATTCCAGGTTTAACCAAAATTACGGCGTAACTAATTCTTGAGCTTACGCCGTAATTCATCCTGTAGCTTTAAAACTTTTCAATATTAGCATGATAACCTTGTATTAGTTCTAAATGAACTTTGTGGGTATGTTCCCTGTAAGCCCTCACGACACTACACTCATCCACTTGGGACACCAAGTGGTTTAAAAGGCTTGTTGCATATGTTATTTAGGTTTGTTTTGTTTTTCTTTTTCTTTTTAGAATTATGCTTGTTGGTTAGTTGTGATTTCAGGGATCGAAGTTTACTCATGATGCTTAATGAAGGCACGATTTTCTTTGTAGGCCTTCTTTCTTTTTAGGAGCGAATTTTAGGGAAGTTCTCGCTCTAATTCTACTTTCTCTTCACCTTTATTTAACGTTTCGTACAAAAGGGACTTTGTACATCTCAAGTGTGGGGATGGGAGTAGAATTATTACTTGAACTTAGTTGCCCTCATTTTCCTAGTTTATTTTGAAAAATTACGAAATTTTTAAAATTTTGACATGATTTTCTTAACCTAAATAGATTAGACTTTACCCGAGCACATTATAACCTTTGATTTTCCATGGTGAGATTAGCTTTATCTTTTCCATTTATTTACCTAAATCCACCAAATTATGTGTATGTGGGTAGCTTGAAAACTTTAGAACTTGGCCTTTGCATCATTTTGAGATCATAAACGAGGTATGCTAAGTTAGTTTGATATATTTGGATTAATCAATTTGAGAAGGCAATATTTTTAGGATTATCACCCAAATAGCCTATTTTTGTGTGTCTATCGATTAGTCACCTCGACTCTTCGACCCCCATGTTAAACCCTTTTGTTGCACTCTCCATTAGTGCAAGATACCCCTAGATACACTCTTCAGAGCCATTCCTTTTATTTCATACCCTTTATGTTTTTTTCGTTACACCCTATTTACCTTGGCTTACCGTGTAGTCTTAATTTGTGATCAGGAAGTCACTGTTTGCCCAAACTCAAGGTTTAAGTATAGAGGTTCGGAAATCACGCTTTTGTCAAAGACTTACATCTGAAGATCATCGAAGACCCCCCATATTCTCATTATATGTTCATTTCAAGTGGGGGATATTTATGATTTTGTTTAGTCATAAAAAAATGATGATTCAAAAAAAAAATAATATATATGTTAATTGTTATTAATTATATTATTTAGTGCAATGTAATAAGCACTATGTAATGATCTTATTGGATATTAGCATCGAGGAGGCCACCTTGGTCACATTTGAAGAATTGAGTTGGTAATAATATTACACCAATAGTTTGAAGAACAAGTAATTTGCCCATCATGACGTCCGCTAATGGCACATCTACTTGATATATCATGATCCAGTTTCTTCACCTTAAAGCTTGAACTTTATATGGAAGGCGAGCGGTGACAACTCGATTATAGGTTAAGACTATTTGTCTTTTTATTTTTATTTTACACCAATTATTTCCCATGTCTTATCCTACCTTTTAGTCATAAAGCATGTCTAAGGGATGAAGCGAGCAATCTTTGGTGTCTTGGCCATGAATTTGGTCATGTATCATTGATTTCGTCCACTTTTCCATGACACGTTAGTAATGACATTTCACCCTTAACCTCATAATATGTTCACCCATATTGCCTTCAAAGATTGTTTAGTCCTTAACTCTAGTGGTGTAGATTTGTGTAACCACTAAGCTTATAATAGAATACATGCTATGATTGTGCTTTGAGTGATCACCTCGAAATTGACACTTAAACTAGATGAGAGAATATGAGTGTTTGTTCCTATTTCGTGAGGCGTTCGGCTTTCATTTAGTATAGCATAAGGAATTTTTAAACTCATATCTTCCAGGCATTGGGAGATATCTTTTTAGAAAATTTTCGAATAAGGTCTACTTGAGGGCAAGTAGAGTTCAAGTAGGGGGATATTTGATAACATCAAATAGTCCTGACTTTTTAGTGTCAATTTCCCCAGGTTATGCTCATATTTTATGTCATTTATATGGATTTATGTATTCCTTTATATTTCACTTCCAGGTAAAATATGAGCATTGAAGCTTAAGAGACGCGGATTTGGAGATTTTCCTAACGGTTTTATCATAGTATGCTATTTATGAAGAAGCTACGGCGTAACTCATGTTCTCAATTACGCCGTAGCTGGGATTTTTCACAGAAGACCAACTCAACTGCAGTTACGGCTTAACTCTCAACTAAAGTTACGCCGTAATCATCTAGGTCATGAAATATTTTGCGCCTCCATCAACTATGCTGTAACATTCTCACAAGTATTATGACGTAACAACCTTCTATTAAGAGGATGTATGAGTTACGGCGTAACTCTCATCAACACTACAGCAGAGCTGCAAACTACGGCTTAACTATTCCTTATGTTACGTCGCAGTCTCTTTTACGAGGCTTCTGTTTTGAAGATAATTAAGTTACGGCTTAACTCTCAACTTAAGTTACGCATTCACACACAACTCAAATACAAGCCCTAAAACCTGCATTTCACATCATTCACACATAACTCAAAGGCAGAGAACGTGAAAAGGGTTCCAAGGGCAGATCACACGGAGCATATGGAGCCATCTCCAAAGGAGAAATCACACGAATTCGATAAGCTTTAGCGATTACTACTATCTTTTACTTTGATTCATGTCTTTAATTATGTTAAACATTGAATTTTGTGTATCTTTTAATATGATCGGTGATGCAAGATTTCTGATCAGATTTTAATATTTATAGTGTCTTCTTTACCTATGGTCTACCTTATGCACTCATGGCAGTGTACACGATCGTGTGTAGTGTAGTATTCGGTAAAACCAAGGTCGTCTCAAGAGCTATATGAGCGGATTCTAATTAAGTCTATGTGTCACTGGTTTTAAACTGATTGAGGTTGAAATGATTAATTACCTAAAACCAAGAAATGAAATAAAATGCACAAACTAAATAAAGGTTGTGATCAATAGAGATAAAGTGTGCTAACCTAATTACTCATTCTATCGTGTAATGTTCATGTTTTATTACTTCTAATTGATTCAAGTGGGGGTTTAAGTCGCTAGGACATCATTTGGTCAATTCATCCTAACCTGTCTACAAAGACTCATACCTGACGTCAAAGGTTTACACCTTGGGGAGTCGAGTGGTTTATAGTCGCCTAAGCCAAGTCATTAAGTACCCTACATGCAAGATTCGAAATAATGAGTTCCCGGGCACTAGCATCTTAGACACTCATCCCTAACTTCTTAAGTTCATCTGGATAACCCGTGATCATCTGGTCAGTTTGCACATGAGTGGAAGGGTCGTCAGTTGGTCAATTCTTACCCTCCCGAAATCAACCTAACTACTTAGGGTCAGTTCATCAATTCTCCTAAGCAACTAGATACGACCGCCTTTCAAAACTACCGAAGCTAGATTAACTACCAATGAACTATGCATGCATACATTAGACACAATTATACGGAAGCATGAAAACATAAACAATACATTCAAGGAATCATAACTTGGCTAGCACCAAAGTTGCTTAGCCGATCATATTAAAAGAAACAATGAATTCGATGTTTAACATAATGAAAGACATGAACTAAAAGTAAAAGATAGAAATGATCGCTAATGCTTATCGATATGGAGTGATTCCACCCTTGGAGATGGCTCTGTATGCTCTGAATGATCTGCCTTTAGAACCTTTTTCATGTTTCTGACTTTGAGTTGTGAGTGAATGATGTGAAATGCAGAAATTAGGGCTTGTATTTATAGGCACGATTCTAGTTATGATGTAACTTGAGTTGAGAGTTACGCCGTAACGTCAATAATCCTCCAAATGATACTCTCGTTAAATAGGTTACGACGTAACACTTGGGAAAGGTTACGATTTATCTTCAATACATAACTCTTTTAAGTGGACTATGGGGTAATGCTTGTTGAGGAGTTACGGCGTAGTTGATGGAGGCACAAAATATTTCTTGACCTGGATGATTACGGCGTAACCTTAGTTAAGAGTTACGCCGTAATTGCAGTTGAGATGGTCTTCTGAGTCAAACCACTAGCTATGGTGTAGTGTGAGAGAATGAGTTACGCCGTAGCTTCTTCACAGTTGGCATACTATCATAAAGCTTTAGGAAAATCTCCAAATCCGCGTCTCTTAAGCTCTAATGCTCACGTTTTACTTGAAAGTGAAATATAAAGGAATGCAAGCGTAAATCCATATAAATGACATACAATATGAGCATTATAGGGGGAAATTGACACTTAAAAGTCAGGACTATTTGGTATTATCAAATATCCCCCCACTTGAACTCTATTTGCCCTCAAGTAGTCCTTATTAGAAAAATTCCTAAAAAGATATCCCCCTTACCTGGAAGATATGAATTTAAAAATCCCTTATGCTAGAATAACACAAAGTCGAACACCTCACGAAATAGGAACAAAATACTCAAATTCTCTCATCTAGTCTAAGTGTCAATTTCGGGGTGATCACTCAAAGTACAGTCATAGCATGTATTCTATCATAAGCTTGGCGGTTACACAAATCTCCTGTTAGGTCACCATAATGTAACACAAGCATCAATATGTAAGAAATAGATAAGAGATAGACTGATTGAACACACAAACACACACACGAATGAGAGTAAACAATAGTTATGCGTAGGATATATCAAAATATGAACAACCAACCTTCTAAGGAAGGTTTATAAGACTATTTATAGGGAAGGGAACTAGGTCAACATATCTAGTCCCTTCCACTAATTATTGGGTTTGGACCAAGGCTTATGGGCTTTCTGCATAAGTCTTGCCATTTATAACTAACTTAAAAGCCTAATTAAGCAACTTATTACATATTGATTACAAACACTTGAAATATGAGTTTGGAGTGATTCCAACGATCTTCCCCTAAGTGTTGGTAATTAATGACTTCAGTTAATCTTGAAACGTTGTAGGTGCGGATGTAATAGTTGCTTTGACTTCTTCTGACATTCTTCTTTCTTGTGAGAAGAAGTGTCTTGATTCCAACAATCTCCCCAGTGTAGGGATCTTGTGTCTTTTGAAGATTTCAGCTTTGACGTCATTGATGTCTTTGTTCTTTAATTCTTTGTTCTTTGTAGTGGTTGTGATAGTATGTTGTTTTTCTGCTTCAATTCAGCTTCGTTGCTCCGTTGTGTCCACGTCTTTCTCCAACATGCTCATACGCTCTTCCACGTTTGAATTTTAGTATTGATGTAGTTCTTTTGGTCTTTAAACTTGGTAGATTCTTTGGTTTTGACGAACAATCATTCTGACTTTGTGTTGCCTTTTGAGAACTTCAATTTGTGTTGTTGTTGGTATGAGCATGTGGAGAATCTGCACGATCTCTTCCTCCCGCGAGCATCCATCAGCAACAGCATCTCAGGTACAGTCATGAACACCAATTGATCATTGTAATATTTTCATAAAGAATTGATTACTACAATTTTTCTACTGATGAATGTCTTGATTCCATTCACCTTCTTCGGGCGAATCAGCCGTCTGAATCCCGTAAGGGACAGTTGGCATTGCATTGAACAAGTTTAAGTAATGACCAACATATTCATGACTCGATTCTTGAAAGGAATCTCCTTAGCGGGATTTCCAGCACTTACAAGTTCAAACTTCGAGAGTGTTAACAACATAATGTGAAAACACATCTCTAATTCTAGCAAAGGCTGTTCCTGAAACCGGATGCCCTCAAGAAGGCTAACATAATATACCAAAGTACATCTACGGTTCAGGTGAGTCGCTGAGGTACACCGAAGCATCACCCCACGACTGTAGACCGTTTGAGACACACTAAGCGTAACCCACAAGGAGTTACCGAAGTGACCTGCTGTCAGGGCTATTTGATGTTGACCCTGGCAGGAGTTTCCATTCAATCACTGAGGATCACAGTTGTGAACCCCTCATAAATGTTCTCGACATATTGCTAAGATCTGTGTAGGACTCTAGAATTGTATCACATGCGTCCTTATTGTTGAACGGCAAGTGATGAAATGTCAAGTGTTCCTAAGAGATATTTTACTGAATCTCATGGCTCTAGACTCAATAAGTGCGCTTTGGTTTTCCTGAGCGGAGACTAGGGAGAGGGTCTCCTTCTTCAATACTAGCAATCTCTAGGAGAAGGCCGATAGTTTACGTAGGGTTCCCTGTAAGAATGAAACAAGCTTCTATTGAGAGAAACTTGAGTGGCTAAGAAGGTTTAGTGCATGCATTACTAGGTCCATGACGACTTTATTTTTCAATACCGGTGTCATCTAGTGACAACCAGTAGCATATGAATTGAACCCGGTGTCTGCCCTAAGTTGAATAATTTGGAGGGCTATTTCTTTTCACCCTTTTCTTTACTTTTCTTTTTAATTATTCAATTCCTTCTTTCTCCGATTCTTATTTTCTCCTTTTTATAATCATTCCTAAGGACTTCTAAATTCTAACTATTGGTGGTGTCCTTGGGTAGATCCCTCCGGCTCTGCAGATCATAGGACGGTTATTCCTAACCTTAGTCACCTTATAACTCTATGACTAACCTATGTTGCCATAAAACCATTTTCTTGAAAAATCTCTCAAAGTTTTTATGAGTGAAAACATTTTGTACCACTGTGAGAGTTTTATCTTTTGCATAAATACACGTGCTTAAGTGTTTTGACAGAAATTTGCACGGTGAGGGTGGAACACGCACTTTTTGAATTGATCGACTCAAGATAGACACTTCCTTGCGAGACACGATTACATTGCATAGTTAAAGAGGTACATTGTCAGCTTTTAGGTGACAAGTAGCTCTAATAACTATCTTGAAGATGTGGACAAACCACGAAAGGTTGTCAAACCCGTCAAATTTCATGTCTATCAAGAGTTTCTCGAATAGGTACGATCTACTCAGATAAGTCTCAGAAGACAAATATTTTCGATGTATGACAATTCAGATCTCGTCAATTCATGGGTTAAAGTCTTATCACACGAGAATTCAATTGCAATTCACAACATATTTCTTATCACATAATTTTTCTCCCCCTCAAAAATGGCATATAAGTGTTATTTTTTATGAAATTTGGATATCGAATATGACCATTTTGAGTTTTGTGGGAAGATTTCCACGAAGAACAAAAGTTTTTATCAAATACTCCCCCTCAATAAGTAATATTAACTTTTGAGGTTTTGAAAAAACATAAGGGGAAGTACTTGTTCTTTTGAGAAAAACTTTGAAAAATGAAAGTTTTGATAAGTTTTACTCAAAAGTAAAAAGCTTTCGCTCCTTTTATAGGATTGTGACACTGATGCATACCACAGGGTCCTTTCATTACAAGTACGGGTTGTACACTGTTATGTGTGCAAAAGCCATAGTCAATTAAACAGATCAAATCATCCAAATATTAATCAAAGAAATGAATTATGGAGTACAAGGCAATCCTTCAATGAGACCGGGAGTTCTCTCTTGACGTTGATAGCCCGTAAGAGGGAAACTCTGACGTCCACCCACGAAACTCTCCAAATTCCTCATCTGATCGCGACGAAACAACCTTTCATCAATCCTGGTGATGATCTTCCTCACATTCCTCTTTTCTCTAGAATTCCACTACTTCTTTGACCCGATGCCTTCATGTATCTCCTTTAACCAATGCGCTAACCCGTCACGAACCTTCTTTAGAGTGTGATCACAAAACTTGTGAAGCTCATTGCACACCATGAAACAGTTATGGTGAAGTTCACTACGGTAAACTACTCCAAACTTTGGTTTCTTGAGAATGGTGTGCTGAGAGAGTTGGTTGATATCGGGAAAGTTGAGCAATGGTTTAGTGAGATTAACTCTTTTTTGGTATGATACCACGGCAAGTTGAAGGTCTTCAACACGTTCCTGGATCACAATGCTTCTGATGAATATCAACAAAGACTTGATGTACTGGAGTTGTATGTTGGTGGAGAAATGTCGCATCCGACCTTGTACCTTGGCCAAATACATGTCTTCAATGTCGTTGAGCAACAATCTTGGAAAATCAGCTTCAGTAAAATCATATTCTTGTTCGTCTTGATGTTTGACTTTGATGGCTTTCAGGAATGAGTAGTCCCACTTTGTGGCCAGGCTGACATTCATTATAGCAACGATCCATTTGTCACTATACACCTCTTTGTTTGATTTTTGAAACTGGCAGCTTCTGTAGTATAGTCTTCTTCATTCAGGCCAATGATGAATTACGTACTGTGCATCGAGGTCATAATTAACCACATTATCAAAAAACATTCTTGTGGCTTTTCCTCGATGGCCACATTATTGGAGAAGACTGCTGTCGGGATGTTGAAGGTAAGTGAGGTAGCGTATTTCTTGCATACATCGCTACCGTGTTGAAGAAATTCCAGGTCGTTATTGAAGAAGTATTGGTAGGGAATCCTTTGTTAATCAGGTCAGCCAATGGTTGGTAGTGGCTTGGTCCAGTCAGTGTAGTATGGAGTCTTGTCAGGTCATATGAAGTCGATGTTAGATTCAGGGTTGAGCCAATTAATGTTATTGGACATGGCCCGTGCGATGTTATTGAGCCAATCAATGTTATTGAAACGCATCATTCTTGATTCGGCGTAACTCTCTTTTCGTCATCTTCTTCACGTTAATCTTTTCTTGAATGATCTTGACAAGCTCCATGGTTCGACCATCTACCTGCTCTTGGCCTTCCGGTAATTGAGGAGTGGCATCAACAAGCTTATAAAACCAATCATATTCTTCAGTTTCCTCTTCATCTAGCCATGATACAACTGATGTTGACCTTTTCTACTTAGGTTTGAAAGATGATTCTTTAGGCTGCTTGGTTGATGTCGGAGAGGGGGGTTATTGTTGAGGCTCAGGAATCTCGTCATCGCCAACACCATTGTATTGAAAATGATCACCGGTTTTCTTAGATGGTGGTGAAGACTCAGAGTCCTGAGGTTTGTCACTAGCGGAAGTCGTTGAGAAGATCTTGTGGTGGTGATGGTCCTTTGGGGTGGTGGAGGCATGGATGAGGATTTGCCAGTTTTCTTATGATGTTTAGGCTCAGAATCCTTGTCCATCGTCATCATCTCTTGGTCGCTTATCCATACCAGCCGACTGTTTGCAAGATGTCATGAGTTGATATGCCATTAATGCCTCAAAAAATTTTGCTTCGTTAGAAGTGAAAGTTGCAGATCGTTGAGACATTTTCATCATCAGTTTAGAGATCAATTCAGCATCAGTGACAACAGGAGACGGAACTGGTTTGATTTCCATGACCGTAGGGGTATTTGACAGTGTATGCTTGACCAATGACATGAGATGTGGATAGAGTTGTCTGGCGAACATCTCTATTGTGACTCCAGGGACGGTGTCGAGAAGAAACTTATGAGTGTAGTCCCTAATCGTCTTGTCCATTTCACCCTATATATCTCGGCTGAGAAATTGCTGGATTTGGTCTCTTTCCTCTGCGAACTCGTTTATCACATTTTGAAGTAAATTTACTCTGTCGTCAAGCTGATTCAATTTCTTGTTGACCACGTTTCGTTTCCTTACTTTCCTGATAGCCTTGACAATTTTGGTCTTAGCACGTGATGCCCAAGTGTTGGCGGCTTTCTTGACTGATTTGGAGGTTGATCTGGTGGTAGCATCTTTGGATGCTGGTGGTGATGAATGAGATGATGAATCTGATGAGGACAAGTCATGATATGGCTCTGGGTCTTGAGGTGGCTCAGAAGTTCCTTCAGGGTTGTGTTCAGGATTATCTTGAAGATAATTATCAGCTTCTTCTTGAGCTTTAGCCTCTTCTTTAGCCTTTACACTAGCCTCTTCTTTAGCTCTCTCCCTATCTGCTTGCTTAATATCTTCATCAGTTATCTTTTCATCCTTTTCCGGTTCCTCTTCTTCCTTAAAGGTAAATGGAACCTCATACTTTTGCTGCTAATGCTCTGTGGATTCCTTGCCAGTGGTACCAGTTCGCTTATCGGGTTGATTAACCGCATCACGAATTGGTATGGTTAGTGCACCACCACTGGAACCTCCAGGGCCTTTGGTTTGTTGACGATTAAATTCAGTAGCAACATGCTTTAACCTTAGCTCTTTGAGAGTCTTGTGGTACTCTCTTTCTTCATCCTTAGGTTCATCATCGGAGCTTTCTTATGCTTCCTCAGCAATTGGAGTCTTTTCCTTGTCTATTTTGGGACTAAGTGGTTTGTCAGCTATCCTTAGTGATGTTGTATCATTAGTATCAGATTCTGAATAGTGAACCACCTTATCAGACTCAGTATCCTTAGAGTCTTGGTGCTCAAGTTTGAGTGCCGGTTTAGGGTTAGGGATGACACCCTTAGATGGGACTTTTCTTTTGCGAGGAGGATTTCTCTTGGGATACTTGAGGGCACTCCTAGTGCTTTCACTGCCTGATCTTTTGGTCTTCTTGAATGGAATAACTGAAGACTTTTCATCCAGAAAACCGACATTGCCTTTGTTCACTGCTTCTAGTATCGTGAAAACGACGGAAGACTTTTGATATCAGCAGTGAGAAGGCAGTCAAGAAGTACTGCACCTTGTTTCTTTGTCGATGAGTCTTTAAATCTGACAACATTCAATGTAGGCTCAAACAACGCAGAATGATGGTTGGGGTTGTCAAGTCTCATAGGAATGTCCCGATTATTCCCAAGAATCTACTAGATCAACAGCTTTGTGTATCTGATGAAAGGAACCCTTGTGACAGGCTTCTTGAGGTGAGACATCATGTCTTCCCAGATCAGACTTGCATAGTCGATGTTCATTTTGTTGACCATGCCCCGGAAGATTTGTAAGTGCATGAGTTTAGGATGCTCATGACCGTTGTCTCTTCCGGAAACAGACTTGGCAATCATGATGTACAAAGTCCTCCACGGTTGAGGAATGTTCTTTAAATCGACCGAGGAGTGCTTGGTAATTATTCCAGCAGCTTCATCATAGAAAATATCGACCATGAATTGTAGTGTATCCTATTCACTTGGAATTGGTACATACTCATTGGATTGCAGGGAGAAGAAGAATTGCTCGTAGATCTGCAACAGTGACGGTGACTTACTTATCATTGAGAGTCACTGTGACAACATCTTGACCATCAACATTTTTCATTGTGTGCCAGAATTGATGAATGTAAGTTTCTGGCACAGTTTCTGAGTTGGTGAGCAAATTGTTGTAGGGATGAGTCTTGAGAATATCCACAGCAATTCGGCATGATGACTCTGAGCAGGTGAAGTTCTCAAAATCGACCTTGAGGTCGTTCTTTCCAATTTTCATGCTGTAATTAGAAGGGAAGATATCTTCCATCGTGAGCTCATTTGGTGCATTGACATTTTCTATGGTGATGTCCATATCGTGATCTGAAAGGTATTGAGACAAAAGAACCAACATATCGAAAGACATTATGTTAGTCAAAAGTTGATTTTACTGTCCAATTTATTGAATATGTTATGTTAATGAATGTTACGAGTCCAAAGTCACATGTTGTCCAATAGTCCAAGGTAGTCGTGATAAATTACGTGAGTATGTTAATTTTGAATTTAGAGTCCAAAGTTTCACTCATTTACACAACATTTTAAAACAATTTTTGCTTATTAGTGACATTTTGGTCTTGTGACGTTATGAGTAACTTATTACAAGTTTGTACGCATAACATTTCAAGCTTAATTACTTAATTAATAGACTCTATCCACAGACCGTCCAACATATCAAGCTTAATCTCTAATGAGTATTACGTCCGGTAGAAGGCCCATTCGATTAGTCACACTACAAACCCTAAAAAAATAGAGTATAAAGTACATCAGGATCACATTATAACGCTAATATTCAGTAACCCTAAGACAAATACCATCTGCCTCCCTCTTAATTTAAATCTACTCGGTCACACAGGAATATACTTTAAACATCTCAATGGCCTCACCACAGGGCTGGCTCGAGGGTCATGAAACAGCCACAGAGATGGCTACGAGAGGTTTTCTTGGAACTGAGACCATTCAATGAGAAACATGTTGGTTTAACATCTCAAGTTTTGATTATGTATTTGATTTAAATGAACAAAGATATAGGAAATAACACACTTGTTATATTCCTTGTCTTATAGTTTTCGGATAAGTACTAGAGTGATTTGATTATTAACGATCTTTTAAAGTCAAACATTGAGTCTGTGTATGTGTTAATCGAAGCAAGAAAGAAGGGATAACATAATTGTTGTCACTTTTTCTGATGTTTCGAATATGTCTACCAAGATTGATGATGAAAATCTCCTTAGAAAGACCTTCAAGTTTCTTGATAATGCATACTAACGAGTGGACCTGAGATTATGATTAATTCTTCATATTAGCTTTGAGTCCAATGATGGATATGAGATGTTGATATGAGTCTTGATGTTTCTTTAATTTTCTGAATTGGATCGATGATGGATGGTTAAAATTCGTGTTTGATGAGCTTTAATAAGTCTTGATTCAGTTGTAAAACACGAGCAACCAATCTGAGATCTTGCACATTGATTTTATGTTTTGAATAAGTCCGAATGTGGATTCAGAAAAGTCCATTTGTAGTTAGATGTAGATAGATTGATGTAGACTTGTTTGTTATATGTTGATGTTGATTGTATGTAATGTTGTAAGTATGATGTTCATTAGTATTAGATGTTGCTTGACTGTTGATACTTGATGTTAATGCTTTCTTTATTTTCAACCCCAAACTGCACATTTATGTTCAAACCACACTCTTCATTTACTTCAAAACGCATCTTCTTTACTTCAAAACGCATTAAAGACTGCTTCATTTTTGGACAAATCGCATCTGGTCTTAGTACTCTCAAATCGCTTTTGACTTTTTGACCTTTTATTGACAAACCGCATTAAAGTTGGGTCAAACCGCATATCCAGTTTGAGCACAAACCGCATCATTCCAAACTCAGTCAACAAAATGCATTTGACTTAGTCAAACCGCAGTTGACTCACTAGTCAAACCGCATAAGCTATGAATTAGACAAATCACATACTAATGAATGTGACAAACCTCATGTGAGATACATTGAATCTGGACTGAAATAGGACAAACCGCATTGAGAAACATGACAATTTAGACAACCCGCATCGATGAATCTGACAAACTGCATAACTCAAAACTGCAAACTCCAGTATAACACATTTTATCAATTGCATAAAACTGTTAAAATCCGGTATAAAACAGTTTTAGGGAGTATTTAACCACATGAAACAACCAAAAACCATACATCATAACCATAACAACATCAACTTAAGAACCCGATTAGGACACAACATCAAACCATATAACAACCACATCAACACATCAAACATCACACAATCTTAATCAAACCGCACACAAACCGCTTCCAAGACTCAAATAAATAGCATACTAAACCGCTTCAAAAACATTTGGATCATCAAAAACAACATAACCTACCAATTGTAGGATCGTACATTTTATGTTGTTTGATGATTCGGGTGGTCTAGGGAGATGATTAAACAAGTGTGTCATGTTTAGAGAGTGAAAGAGATGAAAGGGAATTCTAGAGAGATAAACAAAAATGTGAAAGGTTAGATTAGAAGTTCCACCCCTTCCAAGGATGGAAGGGGTATTTATAGTTACATACTACTCGTCCTCCTGTCGGACTATGGATCAGGCATACAGTGGGTAAAGACCCGTTCTTCCTCCACGGTGTTACACTAAGCTAAACTAAGCTAAAAACTAATCTAATAAACAGTAAATAACGATATGTCTACGAGCTAACTTGTGCTAGTCTATAGTTGGGGTGACCGACACTACACATGGAATTTCTAATTCCTAACAAGTACGCACCTCAGGTTTTGTTAACTTAAGGTTTTTAACGATATTCATAAGGCTTGCTCGCCCATCGGACGAGCAACGCTTTGATACTTAGTTCTTACGTACCACTTTGAAACTTTTTTCCCCCTCATATTCGATAACCGTTTATTTCTTTTCATTCTTAAAACCTATGTTTTAAAACGTAATTTTACTACCCTTCTTTCAGTATACAAAAAAATTCCAACGACATTTATAAGTCACGCCCGCCCATCAGAGGGGGCTTTGAAAGCTAGTATATATATATATATATATATATATATATATATATATATATATATATATATATATATATATATATATATATATAGTGTAGCGTTTAATGCAGAACCATTTTTTTGTACAGAACTTTATAGAACCAAATAAACCAATCTAAACCATTAGATTAGTTTGATCAAGGGTTAAGATGAAAAGTGCCAAAATTGCAATTTAACTAAAGTTGGAGTATTACTAATGTAAGGGTAATTCCAGAATATCAATTTTTGATATTTTCTCAAAACTGTTGAGAACCGTACCACTAAATGCGGATCTGTGATTTCTTTATCTTCATCTCTACTTTTCTCTTTACCTCAAACATACATAAACTCCACCCAACCGACCGAACCACCATCACTACCACTAAAAATGAAACAAATCTGATTAAAGAAAAGGATTTTATAATGTTTATGGCGCCGGGTGTGATTTTGCTTTATCTTTCTGACTTGGTGGCGCCGCCTGACATGGTGGATCCGGATCAAGAAAACAAAATGGCAGGTATGTTGTGTGATTTGCATTCATCAATGAAGAAATTATTTCGATGATGATGATTATTTTTCTCTCATCAAAAGTTTCCCATGTATTCCTTTTCTATAATCTTGCATCTAGTCACGAATTGTATAATACCAGATCTGATCACGAGTTGTATCATACCAAATCTCGTATCTTCCTTGCTGTTAATAATTTGCATTCACCTTACAAATTGTTCAACTTACCCAAAGTTAAGACAAAAAAATAGTTGTTTTTTAAGCTTGAAATTTCTTAAAACAAAGTTATATATTCGGGGGGCAAGGATATGGTGTAATTAGAATTAATGTAACTAGCAGGGTACCCGCGCGATGCTGTGGCGGGTACCCTGTGACTAAATTTTTTGACGAACAAATGTTATTTTGTTTTGAGCTGCTGGATTTTTAAGTGGTAATTGTGCTACAAGCCTCTGTACATTTTGCTTAAAGAATTGTATTTATTGGTGAAGGGCGTATTAATTATATGTAAGATATATAGTGTTTTAAGATAAAAATGATTTGTGCTTTACATACTTGTAAATTATGTTTGATGACTTGTATTTGTTTAAAATTCTATTTATAATAGTCTTAAAACAATTAATAAAAGAGAGGCTTAGACCCTTTATAAATATTTGAGAGTATTACCGATTTAATCACTTCACATAAAAAGAAGAAAAAAAAAGTTCCTCTATTTAATTTAACATTGAATTAATAGTCAGAAATAAAATGAAAACCATAAATTTTATATTTTCTTATTCCTCCATTAATCATTTATATTACCATTAATCAACATTACCAACCAAAGATGATTAATTTTGGTCTACTCTTATAATAGTCTTGATATCACTTTGGAGCCCAACTTACATTTTCAGTTATACAGGCCGGCCATTCATAAAAATTCGGAAATGATGTCCACCATAATTTCTAGGGGTTATAAAAACTTCTTACCCTAATTATACTATCATTTTCACAAACCCTAACAACATAATACACACAAAAAATGTACGCCCCTTTATTTCTCCCTTGAATCTTATACGCCATAGCCACACTCACATCCCAACTTGAATCTTATACACAAAACCCCATCATTTCATTGGTTACTTTCTTTCTTTCAATTCGAAATATGAACATAATTTATTGGTTTCTTTCTGTTGTAAACGAAGAACAAACACTAATGTAATGGTTTTGATGTTGTGGTTTTGCTGGGAGATTTAGAGCGTGATACGTGGCATGGTTGGCTCAAAGATGTGGTGATTTTGCTGGGAGATTTAGAGCGTGATACGTGGCACGGTTTTGCTGGGAGATTTAGAGCATGATGTTGTGGTTTCTTTCTTTTGTATTCATTTAATATAATATAAAGTATTTTTTTGTCTTATAGACTACGATCGATCGGATCATTTTACCAGTAAACATGGTCTTATATAGTTAGATTCACAAGAAAAAGTAAGTGTTCTTTTCTTGTGTTGCCGTATCATGTGCTATTAAAATTGTCAATACATTCAAATGCATTTAATTTAGTGTTGATTTTATGATTTTGTTAAAAATCAAGTGTTATATTTAGTTGTACAATATGCATTTTATATTTTTGAAGCTTCGTTAGATTGTACATTGTGGTTTAAGTAGTTGTATTTTTTGGTGAAGGGGTAAATTAAATTGTGTATTAATTGTATGTGTTGAATAGTGTTTTTTTAGTTTTAGTTGTGCTTTAAATACTTGTAAATGATGCTTTGTAACTTGTATTTGCTTAAAATTCTATATAAGAAAATCTTAAAATAATTAATGTGAGTGAAGTTCATCCCTCTATTATAAGATAGTTAGATTCATTGTATATGTATTCTCCGTTTCTCTTACTACTCAAAAGCTAACAGTGAAGTCAATGTGGTAAACTCTTATTTTCTTATTATTAAACTAAAGCAAATACCAACCAACTCTCATGTATTTTCTCTCATTGCATATGTGTTTTAATTTTTTTACTCCATGATCAATATTCAATAGCTTAAAAGCTATACAATGAGGTGTATTAGATTAACGAGGTCAAACAAATATCCGACAAAAGATAGAATTAGCATGTCATTTAGATATTTTTTACTAATAAACGTTGGTATCGTCTTAAAAAACAAGAGTTACGCATTTTTTCTTTTTTCTTTTTTTTTTAATTTTACCAATTTATTGACCAGAATAATGAGAATTGTGAAAAAAGTCTTGGTCAACTGTTTTAAGGGCACCAGACCTACATGGCTTTTGACATTTGCACTTGTCTTCTTGTGTTTTTTGGTTTATGGTTCTATTTAGAAGACAAAATAAATTGGAGCACTAGATAATAAGTTTAATCCTATCAATTTCTATAAAACGATGGTAAATTTACTAGTTCATTTTGAAGAACTTACACGTCCCTCTTTTTGTTATTTTGTTGATTTCTTCTGTTTGAGTTAGACACACATCCAATATCAATCATTTATTAAATGGGTTGAAATTTCTAAGGCTTAAATGAAGAGAAGTGGGCAACCCACGACACCCCTTGCTCTTAATGCTTGTTAACATGTATGTTTTGATAGGCATGTATATGCACTTTCATGTTGCTTGTTAATTTGTGATCTTTAAGGATCTGTCACATAAATTTGTTGTAATAATCATGTATGTTCCCTCAATATGCAGTTAAAGCATAACCGGGTGCAATGTGAAGCGTGCATATATGTTTTTGGAAGATGTGCATATACGTTCTAAAGAATTTGACTAGAAAACGCGACGTGCACACATGTTCTTGGAAGTGCATATATGTTTTTGGAAGATGTGCATATATGTTCTAAAGAATTTGACGAGAAAATGCGACGTGCACACATGTTCTTGGAAGAGTGCACACATGTTTTTAAATGACATGCACATCTATATGTTCTAACAAATTTGACGAGAAAGCGACCGTGCACATATGTTCTTGGAAGAGTACACATGCTTTTGAACGATGTGCGCATTTATATTTATCAAGATACATTTGTATTTGAATTGTATTTCATTTTATATCAAATTTTGTGTATAATGTTTTGGTTTGTTATAAATTTAGAGGTTACATGTGTATGTTTGTGTTGTTGGTTATTTCAAAGATTAAATAATATACAACAAAAACATATGTGCATTATCATTTCAAGCAAAACGTATGTCATGGCTAAACAATTGAACACAAGATATGTATATAAATTTATAATATTTAAAAGAAACACATATGCACTTGTTTTTTTGAGGACATGTATGTTCAAACAAAATAAAAAAAATAATAAATAAAAAATAAAAAAAATCCCGAAAATTTAGGGCTTTAAAAAACGTTTTTTAATTAAAAAATTCAAAAAAAGTATATGAAAATGTGTTTTACTATTATACCCTTTTTATTTAGAAAAATATATTTAATAATACTGAATTCTTATTGGTTTATTTGGTTCTGTAAAGTTCTGTACAAATTGTTAATATCACACGAACTTTTTTTTTATATCACACAACTTTTTTGTTTTTTTTACTAATATTATTAATATCACCGTTACTTTTTTAATAAAAAAATGTTAATATCACAGTTTCTTTTTACTATCACATAAATTTTTTTTCTTTTTTTAATATAATTGTTAATATCACCGTAACTATCATACACTTTTTTAATAAATTTGTTAATATAACAGGAACTATCATATGTTTCTTAATATCACGTTTCAATTTTACATGTAAAAACGCTTAATATCACATTTGGTTTTATAATATCACCATTTTATAATATCACAGCTTCTTAATATCACAGTAGAACTCATAATATCGTTAATATCACTGTAGGACTCATGATAAAAAACCTAAAAAGTGCTCAGAAAAATCTGAAAAAATAAAAAAATGAAAGAAGATAACAATAGTAAGGATCCCTCAAAAGGAAAAAAAATTAAAAAAATCGTTTACATGGTCAATTGGTACCGTGAAGATAGCGTAGATCTTGACTTTTTAACAAAAAGTCAAGATCAGATCTGGAATGGGCGATCCAGATCTATCTGCACATCCGCACGAATTAAAAAAATCCGCACCTGATCCTCACTATATATATATATATATATATGGTGAGGTTAAAATGAAAAGTTTGTTAAAATAAAAAGAATGAGAAGGCATGTGGAGGTGACATGTGTCATCTTGCCACATCACCATGCCACGTCATGTGACATGTGTCACCCCACCCCCACCCACCCCCCTCCTCGCAAAAAAAAATTCCCGCCAAAAATAAAATTTTTTTCCCGCCAAATTTTATTACTGCATCACAGTTATAAAGTTACTGCATCACAATCATAATTGTGAACAGTTATAAAGTTACTGCATCACAATCATAATTGTGATGCATTAACTTATAATCTTAATGCACTAAAAGCATGATTATGATGCAGTAACTTTATAACCGTGATGCAGTAACTTATAACCTTAATGCACTAATAGGTTTTGGTGCATCTTTATTATAAGTTATTGCATCATAGTTAATAGTTGAGTGCATCAACTATGATGTATGATGCAGTATCTTATAATCTTGATGCACTAAAATCATTAAAAAAAATTGACGAGAATTTTTTTTTGGCGGGGGGGGGGGGGGGGGGGGCATGGTGATGTGGCAAAGGTGACACATGTCACCTCCACATGTCTTCTCATTCTTTTCATTCTAATAAACTTTTCATAATAACTCAAACCTATATATATATAAATTGAGTGACTTAATTTACTGTGCAACAGAAATTGTGCACAAAAGCATGTAGTGTACAACATACTTGAAGCCACATCAAAGCTATATCAATTACAACCGAGGTCTCTATTGATTCAATTGAATGCTCTCAATCAATCATGTTGTTACGGAACACAAAACGGCTGCAATTTTGCAACGTCAAAGAATACAAATCAACCTTCACTTATATCTCTCTTAAATGTAGGACGCATAAATGAGGCATGAAGCCTATTGCCTGTCCGAAAATTGTAACTAAGTTCAATATACTTGTGCATTAGTAAAAT
>BPTQ01000001.1:293104183-293206154 GCA_019973895.1 Chrysanthemum seticuspe
TGAAACCAGAAGAGGGTGTCTATGAATATTACGTGAGATTCCATAAGTGATCGGTGCAAAACCGTCAAGTTATCTCACGCAAGCTAGCCATTTGTGAATGACCAGCCGTAAGGAACTTAAAACAGCTCACACACCAATTGCAATTTAGATCAGGAGAATACAGTGGATTCCCGGGTCGTTAAGTCCCACGGAGGATGAATTGGTGTATAAACACTTGATCAGATGGTAGAATGATCACTAAGGATAGTGATCAGTAAGGAAATTGATGGAAAATTACCTAAAGAAAAGATTAACAAATTAAAGCGACTTAAATGCAAATTAAGAAAATTAAAAAGTTAAAATCTATTAAATAAACGCTATCATTATTTTTACAATGATGTTTTTGTGATTTTATAAAATAAAATGACTTAAATAAACTATATTAACTAAAACGTAATCCTAAATTATCTAGAAACGTGGTTTAAAATGAAAACGAGCGTTACGTTTAAAAATTACGCTGGAGCGCAAGCAAAAACGTAAAATTTATGAAATAAAAGGCCTACGAGTGTAAAACTAATTTTATTACGTACTATATGACAAAAGAAAATTTTAGAAAAAAGATTTGTATTTTTTAGACTTTTATATTTTTTATTATGAATTAATTACTATAAAACACTAATTAAATGATTAAAAATACTAAAACTAATTAGAAAAATCTGAAACTTTTTGTAAAAATACTTTATACTATTACAGATTTATGAAAAATACAAAACTGGAAAAAGCTACTTCGAATAAGCTAGTAATAAGCTAAAATAGTCGTATAAGCTAAATGAGACAAAGAGTAGTTAAGTATTTGATTGTGTAAACCATGACAAGAAAGACCCAAGGGCGCTATTGGTACAGGTACACTCACTATCACTCTCACAAAGGGGGAGGTCTCAGGTTCGAGCCTGCCTACCCCCTTTTTGCTAATTTTTTTTTTTTTCAAATTTTATTTTACAAACTAATTAAGCACATGAAAATAAGCACTTTTTGTAACTGTGACTTTTAACAAAGACCACTGATAAGCACTTAAATAAGCCCAAAAATCACAACAGTTGGCCTTTTTATGGAAATAAGCACAAGTTAAGCTAAAATGGCTATTAAGCTATTTGAACAAGCACAAGAAGACTGGAAATAACTAAGGATCCTTAAATAAGCTAATTTTAACAACTGAATAAGCACAAAGCACTGATTAAGCACTAAATAAGCAAAAATTCACACTGTTACACAGGATACTGTTGGTTTACCAGGCACCTTATAGCTAATTTTTAAGCACTTGAATAAGCTCAGAAGTGAAAGTAAGCAATTGAACTAACTAGACAACCAACTGAGCTTTCCAAATAACTATTTCACAAAGATTAGCTTATAATAATGAGCTGGTAAGAAGCTTTTAAAAATCTTGTGAACTCTGAATAACTAGTAGATTTAGTGAAAATGGACAAGATTAAAAAGCAATTGCAGGCCTAGCAAATAAGCCAGAGTTGGAAAATAAGCTTTTGTATTCTTTAGTTAGCTAGGTTGGCTTTCCAAAAAATCAAATTACACAGGTTTAGGCTAATTAATAAGCTTATTGAGAGCTTATGAAACTAGATGGTGACTGGTGCACAGGGGAGCTTTTTGACTTTTTGATTAAAATGAAAGCTTGACTAAACTGAACTTTGATTCCAATTTTAAGACTGATTATGTTATATAATGATGAAATGACACTAATGCAAGTTATCTTTATGAATTTCAAGCATGAAACAAGAATCTGATAATCTAAAATCACAACAGTGGAAACATTGAAACAGATTAAGTGATGTTTTGACTTTTGTTTGTTTTGCAAGCACAAATTTAGACAGATATGATTGCAACTAGACTTAATAAGCAAAAACAAACAGATCCTAACTACTGAATACACCTTAAACACAGCTTAATCACTTGATCCAAACACCATTTTTAGAACTGTTTTGACTATTAATCTAAGCTAATCACTGATTTAGCTCATTTTACCCATTAAACTAACTCTAATATATTAATTATCACTGATTAAACTGGTTTAACTTACTTGGTGACCATAATTTCAAACACAAGTACAAACTGCAACTTTGACTAAGAAATGAAAATGAGAATGAACTTACAAATACCCAAGCTTATTTGTGCAGCTTATACCAATCCAAATACCTACTATTCTATGTCAAATCTAACCCAAACACTGCTCTGCTCCAACCCATTCCATTTCCAACCTGTTTGACCAACTTTGTCTCCACAGTTGACTTTTATTGACCCTCAATGGAACTTGATTGAATTGATTTCCCAAGCTTACAAAAAGCTATATAGAGCTTAAATAAGTTGAGTTGAGCTTAAATAAAGCTTTTTGAAGCTTTGAACACAAGAGTTTAAGCTTGAAATTTTAAACAGTATGCATAAGATTTGAAACTGAAATGACACTTTGATTTAGAGGTCCAAACTGAATTACATTAACTAAATAACTTAGTTCCAATATCAGAAAACTTGAAAATACAAATTGAAAAGCTAATTAAAACATTTAAGAGAAAATACGACATACAAGAAATTAAAAAACTAAGTTACTTCCTTCTACTCTGTCTTTCTCCTCTTTTATGCTTCCAAAGGTCTTACACGTGTCCTCTGAGCAAAACCCACCTCTCAATTTGACCAATGGGTGATTTTTGAGTGAGATAGCCATTTTAATCATTTTGGCGGGAAAGCACTATTTGACTTGTAGACCTCTGAATTTGTAGGTAGGGGGGTGGCATTAATTGTGGGGTTTAGTGATGATGAGGGGGTGGAGGAAAGGTGATGGGAAGGGACTGTGTGCAGGCAAGTGGTGGCAGGCAAGAGAGGTGGAAGATAAACAGTGGGGGCGCGTTTTCTGCTTTTTTGACTTTGTTTGACCAAGGGGTCAAAATAGGATTGTGACAGGGGTCCAAAGAGAAAAGGCAGGGGTCCATGGGTATATGATAGGGTCCAATTGGTTAAAAAGGTTTAATAACTATAAGGACCTAATGTGTAAATCCTGAAATTCAAGGGACCATTTCTGCAATTTCATCAAAGTTGATCCAAGGGCTGAATTTGACAAGTATCAATAGTTCAAGGACTAAAGCTGACAATTTCACATTTTCCAGGGACCAATTTTGCCAATTTTGAAAGTTTAGGGACCTAAGTTGTAAATTTGTAATTTTAAGTTTCAAGGACCAATTTTGACAACTTAGGAATCCCTAGGGACTTAAAATGATATTTTTCTTTATTTGGTTTTACCAGGGACTGTTTTTGACAACTTTTGAAACTTGAGGGACTAAAACTGCCAATTATGCAAACTTGATACGTTTTTCACCAGATTTTGATATTTTTGCATTTAAAACACATAAAACACTTATTTGTGATATTTTTATCATTTTGATGCATTTTTGAGTGTTTTCAGATGTTTTTGCAGTCTAATTTGTACAAAAATGATGAGTATTTACACACTCATCAATGATATTGCCACTGCTGGTTCTACAGTTTCCACTGGTAATGTTAGTGTTACCACTACAGGTTCAAAGAAGAAGATTGCTGGTATTGGAGATCCTACCTTTTATGCTTTTATCTCCACTCAAGTTAATGGCTCTATATTAACTCATGAAGACATAGAGCAAATTGATGAAGATGACTTAGAGGAGATGGATATTAAATGGCAAATAGCTCTTCTTAGCATGAGGGCTAGGAAATTCTACAAGAAGACTGGCAAGCCAATCCACATCAATGGTGGTGAAACTGCAGTGTTTGACAAAAAGAAAGTAGAGTGCTTCAATTGTCACAAGTTGGGGCATTTTTCTAGGGAATGCAGAAGACCAAAGATGAAGGACAACAAGTCTACTTGGTACAAGCAAAAGAAAGAACCAACTGTGGAAGAACCAAAGGCCGTTGGCAATTGATGGTGTGAGCTATGATTGGAGTTTCATGGCTGATGAACAAGAGGAAGAACCTTCAGATGCTGCTCTTGTGTCTACTGAATTTGCTTTCATGGCTTTTTTTGACTCTGAGGTACAAAACTGTGAAAGTTGTTCTAAAACATGTAGGGTTGTTAGAGAAGTTGAAAGGCTTAATGAATCTTATAAAAGTTAGAGAACAGAGTTGTTTGCTGCTAATTATGCTGTGTCAAACCTTAGGAGAGGTATAGTTGTATTAGAAAAACAACTAGAGCACTATGGAGATAATGAGTCAAAATATAATGATGATATGATTCTTCTTAGAAGAGAGGTAGATCATACGACGGCTTTGAATGAGGCTTTCAAAGAAGAGCTTGAAAAACTTAAAAAGGTAAATGAAAATATCAATTTAACTGTAGACACCTGTTATTATCAGTCTAAGTTAATTGATAAAATTTGGAATGCTCAATTTATGAGTAAAGCTAAGTCTGGTATAGGATACAATACTGTTCCTCCACCACTAAGGGGTGTTCCATCACCTCCAGGCATAGATTTAGCTCATACAGGCTTAGAAGACTTTCAGGAACCTATTCTTTAATATCCAAAACTGTGAAATGTGAGGAAAAGGTTAAGATTGATAATGATGTTTTTGAAAGTGCTAGTGACTCATCAGTTGTTGATGAGAATGTTAGAAAAAATGTAGAGGCTTCTATCTCAAAAGTTGTTAATATTGTTACAGAGGAACCTAGGAGACAAGCTAATAAACCTAGATCAACTGTAAGGTATTGTGACTATCATTTTGGGAGAAAGAAAGTCCATGGGAATAAAAGGGTGGAGTCTAACAAGTTTCAAAATAATGTGCACCCTAATTCACACAGAAAAATGGTCCCAAGAGCAGTTCAATTGAGAAGTGGTCTTAAAACTTTTGCCATTGCTAAATCTGTTCACATTGCTCACCCTAAATCACCTGTTTCAAGTGCAAAATCTAAACCAACTTTTGAAAAATCTGCACAAACAGGGAATAGAACTTTTCAAAATAAAAAGGTTCATTATAACCAACAGTGGGTTCCAAAGGCTAAACCAACAGTTACCACTGCTCATTCAAAATTTTCCACTGCAAGGGTTGTAAACAAGAAAAGGGGGACATGGGCAATGCTGTGAAGGCCTCAGCACGTTGGGAATGGAAACCTAATGGAATTACCTCATCAACCAATCCTAATGGTGTATCAATGACCTTTGATAGATTTAACTATATTGATACACAAGGCAGATCCAAGTCAATCATGGCATGGGTCCCCAAAAGAAACTAACTCTTTACTTTTATGTGCAGGAACATCCAAAGACAAAAAGATCAGATCAAGGCTACACAGATAGTGGATGTTCAAGGCCCATGACTGGCAACAAGTCATTTCTCTCAGATTTTGAACATTATGATGGACAGTATGTCAGCTTTGGAGGTGGAGTTAAGTGAAAAGAAAAATGGAACAACAAGTATGATGCAAGAGATTTAAAGCAAATAACATGGATTTTATTATTATCAAACAAAACTGCACACTGAGTGCAGTAGATACATCCATGAGATACATACAACAAGCATAATTACATGAAAAGAAAACAGAACACATCATTCAACAACCAACTGACCACAAAGCTTCTCATCCTACCCCACTACCCTAACCTAACCACCATCTACCACCTATGGCTTCTTTGGGAAGGCCCACTCTGGCATGACCTTAGGCGCATTTCACCTATCTATCACACTGTAAACCTTAGGGCTTGCTAGCCCCATCACCACTACCCCCACAGGTGGTGAGGATGATGAAGGTCCCTCTTGTGGTGGTGCTGACAATAGTGGTGGAAAAGTTGGCATCTGAAGTTCTCCTGATGGAAGGATTCTTGCAAGGGGAGGCACATCCAAGACCCTTGAAGTAGCATCATCATATGTGCTTGCATATGGGGAAATGTAGCTTGACATGGAGTCTGAGCTATCTTCCTTGATGACAGCATCTTGTGACATTGGTTGAGTTGAAAAAGGACCAGCAACAACAGGGTTAGCATCTGCATGATTTCTTTTTCTTGATGTAACTGCTTCAAACACCTCTCTTTTTGTTTTACCTGGATTGTTCAGAATATAATGCCATGCTTCTTCATCCCAAAAGCTATACGATATTGATCTGTCCGATGAGACATTGATTGGGTTTGAATTGCTCATGGTGATTTTTGGTAAAGTTACTTTTGATAGGTTATAGGAGAGAGAAGTGTTGATGTGTTAAAGTATGTGAGTCTAGTATTCTTAAATAGAGGTTAAGTTGGATTCAGTAAGTTAATAAGGGGAAGGTACAAGACTCATAAATAAAGAAAAATGCTTCGTGGGCGGCAACCCATGCTTAATTGTTTGCTAGTTTTGTTTTTCAATTTGTGTGTTTCATATATCCTCTTCATTGTTGTTTATTCTCATGTTAGACTTTGTGAAAATGCTTTATTTTTTCTTTAACCTTGTCTTAATTATATATAAAGGTATTTTACAAAAAAATAAGTGTAGGGAAGATCACATTAGTTTTTAAGAACATGAACATGAGAATTACAACTATTGAAATTGATATATATATATATATATATATATATATATATATATATATATATATATATATATATATATATATATATATATATATATATATACATATATATATATATATATACATATATATATATATATACATATATATATATATATATATATATATATATGTGTGTGTGTGTGTGTGTGTGTGTGTGTTTGTTAGAGTCAAATGCTTGCATCGAGTCATAATAAATGTTTTGCAGGATTATTTCCAGGTTTTAAGGGTGTAATTTTTCCAGAATTTTTTAGAAAAATACAGCAGACCACTTTCTGTCAGGACAACCTGACGGCGTCGGGATTAAAGCCTCACAACGTCAGGCTATGTAGAAACAGAATGCTCAGTTTTCGTTTTCTATAAATTTTTGGATATTCCCATGTCTTAATTTTCCAGAAAAACTGCAAACATCTATTCCACAAGCATTATATCTTACTTGCTTTCTAGTGTAGTTGTGTGTCATATATAGTTACACCACCGATTTTACGCGAAGGTTTCGTTTGTTTTATTATAATTGTGCAAGTTATATTGGACCAAAAGAAGAAACACACATTGGATGAATCTTATTACTTATGCATTCTTCGTGGAAGATAATTTAACCGAAACTTCACACATATCCTACCGAGCTAATCAGGGGAGTACTAGTTTCTTTTCCTTACTTACCTTCTTTTATTATAACTTTTATGCTTTCGGGGAACATTGGGGACAATGTTCAGTTTAAGTGTAGGGAGGGAGAATAAAACGGGAACTTAGAAACTATTCACTCACTTGATTATTTGTCTTGTCCTTAGTAATCTGTGAAATAAACCATAAGAAATATCTGTTAGGGAAATTTTAGCACCAAATTTAAATTTTTTTATGACATTTACAGAGTAAAACTTTAGTCTTAATAAAGCGTCTCATGGATAGGAATTATATGACTAGCACAAATACCGTTTACCACTCAAATTCCACCCCAAAAATGTGAGGTTCGCCCCTAGATATTTAGGAATAAAAGCATTCACCTTTAATGCTTAGTGACTGTACCGGTAGTATAATAGATTCTAGAACCTGTTTTGTGATGCATTCCGAGATCGCTAGTGAGACTACACTTGTGTAGTTAGGAGTAACTAAATGATAAGAGGCATTAGGATAACCCTTGTTTGAAACCTATATTATAATTACATCTTCCACATCGGTTGAGTAATTACCCCATACCCTTGTGATGTACTCATCTTTAGTACACGATACCCTTAGTTAACCCTCAGAGCCTATCCTTTTTGAGGTTCTCATGATGTTTCGGTTTTCTGGATTATCAATGAAGAGCATTGTTTACAATCCACCCCCAAATGTACACCCAAATCGCCTTAGCCTACCTTGTATGCACTCATCTTTAGTGCATTATTATATGGAGTCATATCTTTTGTACATAGTTTTGGGATGATTGGGACTCACGGGTAAAAGTAATATCATATGGAGTAACGGGAAAGAACGATAAATTCAAATTCCCTTTGTCTACATAATTAAATACTTCAAGTGTTTTGATCTTTTCATATCGGGTCAATTAGTGTTAGAGAAATAAAAGCTCAAGTGTAGGGATGCTCCTATAAATCCCTTATATTTTGATGTTATCGTAGAGGATGGTAGAGTAAAAAGGTATAAAAAAAATTGAAAAAAAGAGAAGAAAAATAGATGTTAAAAAAAACGGGCTACCATTTTATCTAGTGTTAGTGAGTCGAGTCTTGGCTTAGCAACTCCACACTTTACATGCTTGTAACATAAGATTTTTGACTTGCCACCACTAAATATCCCTTATCCAACAAAACCCTTTATTTCCCTACCCTAAGCCTAACGTTACAACCCTTGTAAAGACCTCTTAAATAGTTGTTCCTAGGTGCTTACGCCAAAGCGGTGGAGGTTTGATCTATTCTCAAGCTTATGGTAATCTATGTACTATCCCATGTAATGAGTGTTTATCTTCCATTTCCATTTATTATATTTCTTATAAACCCGAGAGATGAGAGAATCCAAACACAACTTGTGAGGTGCTAGTATATAATTTTCGTGCTTGTTATGACTATTGTGGCTCTTTTATTTGTTACGAACTATTTTAAACCAATGCTTCATGCCCCCTAACGTATAAATTGATTGGTCCAAAGCACATTTGCTTGAGGACAAGCAAATACCAAGTGTAGGGATATTTGATAAGGATTTAAAACGTACGCTTTTAGGGGGTCATTTAAGCCCTAATTCGACACATTTTATATCCGTTAATGCTCAGCAGAACCTGAAGGCATATGAAGATTTGATCAAAAAGTGAATGCGATGGCTCAGTGAAATTTTTGGTCCTAAAGACTGACGGTGTCACGCCTAATATATGAAGGGCGTCACTCACACTTTTCTCTTCAGACGACCCAGATTCAAGATTCAGACGACGTTGCAACTAAAGACCGACGGCGTCACAACTCTCAAGTGATGCCGTCCCATCGATGACTTGGCCAAGACGAAACCCTAATGACGGCGATCTAACGGCGTCTCTAGCAAAAGGCGATGCCGTCGCGATTGTAAATCTATATATAGAATTCGATTTTTCTGTATTTTAGGAGGTAGAATTTTGGAGAGCAAACCCTAACTTAGTTGTAGTCCGACTTGGACAGTAATCTAGGGTCCCATACCCTATTTTACACAACAAGATAAGTTTGTTAATTCAATTTATCATTATATCTACCCCATGTTCAATTTATTGTGTGTATGCTTTCTTGTCTAACATGTCTAGCTAAATTACTTGTGTGTTTGCTTAGATCTATGAAACCTAGTTATTGATTGTTGTTAGGTTGTTTCTTGTCTTAATTGATATAGGCTTAGGAGTGCAACTAGGCTTTTGTTGTATTTAATGCTTGAGTATGCTTGAGGACGATAGGGTGCTCGGGTGAAATAGCCTTGTGCTTGCCGATCCCGTGAATCTTATAGGAGAGATAACCACATAGAACTAGGGAATACGCACCCCCTACGACTTATAGGAATACAACGCGTTAAGATAAAGGACTTGAAAATTCAACCGACCAATAAAAGATAACTAGGGAGTAATAGTATCTAAGTGAACACATCTTTAATCATCATACGAGCACACCTCAATTAAACATAGCTATCCGTACTAATTAGATAATTAGTCAAATTAGATAATTAGTTAAGTAGTGAAATCGGTAAAAGTACCACCCCCGAATCATTTTCCCCGAGATTTTACTCTTGCTTTCAAAAAACCATAAAAAAGATAAAAAAAAGAATCATCCTCAACCCCACCTTCTCGTCATAAATTTCTTTCTAGCATTACTATTCCCCTAGAGAATGATATCAATCCCCGAGGCTTACCTCATACTACATTACAACGATTAGGTTGACTGCCTAGAGGGTTGAAAAGCTTGCTCGAAGAAAAGGAGGTTTTATCGACCCCGAACACTCTGTATCAGGTATCCATGATCCAAAGTCCATGACCCATGGTCCATAACCCATAACCCGGTTTGAAACCTAAAACCTGGACTAAGCTGACCCAACAGTTGGATCTCTGGAATTGCACTAGCCAGATCTCTTGGGTGAGGGATCCGCCAGAACCATGGGACAGTAGGCATGTTTTGCCTATAAATAGTGAGTCATTTCTCTCTTGCTCACCAACCCTTTTAGACATACTTTCTATTTATGTTCTAACCTCTCTAACCACATATCTAAAGGATCATCCTATGTAGTTTAATCTTTGTGTGATTCTCTAGGTTCCTCTTAAAGGCGAGATCACAACCTCATGAAGATATGCAAGCTCAAGGTCATGAGTTGCTAAGCTTCGTCATCATCAAGACCACCGAAGTGCATCTTGGTGATAATTCTTCTCTCCCTCTAATAGTGTTTCGTGTTGAAGGCATTGGTGTATGGTGCCGAAGGTGTATATTTGATATGGTGCGTCGATGTACAAGTTGTGTAGTTAGGGTTAAAGGATACTGATATCCTTTCAAGTATTGTAAAAAGGATTTTGTCTCCTTTGGGTAGTTGTGTTGGGTAGTAGTGTTGGGTAGTAGTGTTGGGTAGTAGTTCCTCCTTTGTAATGGAACTTGGTATCTAGCCTTATATCAAATAAAGTGTAGGCAACATTGTGATAGATTTGGTTCTACCTCGTGGAAGAACTCGGTGTCTATCCTTATACCGGATAAAGTGTAGGCGACGTTGTGAAGGTTTATTCGCCACATTAAGGAGCTTGTGTTGTGCAGGGCTTAGAAACTCTCGAGTTGGGTACTCGGGGAGTGGAATAGGGCAAGGAAGGTGTCCTTGTAGCCGAACTACTATAAATACTCGTGTTGTGGTTTTGTGTTCCTTTACTCTTTACCTCTTGCATTACTTATATATATTTCCTTCTATCAATATCCAACACACGATCTAAATGGATTGACATAAGTCGATCTAAATAATTTAAAACGAAGTTTTAATCGGCAAAACTATTCAACCACCCCCCCCCCCCTTTTAGTTTTCCACAAACTTTATCAGGTCCACTACTATTAATTTTGTTGTTTAAAATCTAAGAAATCACCAGCGTAAGCTGACCCTTTTTAGCATGTATTCTCAGGTTTAAGGTGATAACTCACTATTGGAAAGTGCTTGGCAAGAGGCATGGTCATAGGCGACTTTGATAAACAATTGGTGATAACTCCTATAGCCTTGATGGCTCGGTCTAGAGTATTCACCAAGAGTACGGCCTCTTGACGGGTCTTGTGGTGGTGGATCTTGTGGTGGTAGTTGATGATGTGGTGGATCGTTGTTGATGAGTGGATTGTCAACTTCCATGATGAAAAGTGACAAGGTTACGAACAAAGACACGAAGAAGGGGGATAGACTAAGAGAAAGCTAATAAAAAAAGAAAAAAGCACACTTGATAGGAAACAAGCGAGTGAACCTAATCGAGATAGAAAACGAACTAGCTATTCTATTCCCCGGAAGCGATGCCAAAAACTTGATGCGTGGTTCGGGGTCGAAAGACTTCCTTTTCCAAGAGCAAGCTTTACAACCCACTAGGCAGTGTACCTAATCGTTGCAGTGTAGTATGGGTAAGCCCAGGGGGTTGAACGTTCTCTAGGGGAAAAGAGATGCTAGTCGAGATGTATGACGAAAAGGCAAGGGTGAGGGTGATTCTTTTTAGTTTTTTATATTTTTTTTAGAAAGTAAATTAAATTTCGGAGTTTGAAGAGTGGGGTTTTTGGTATTTTACCAACTAAACTAATAAACAAATTATATTTAACCTAATTAACTAATTAATAAAATAAAAGTTATGGATTGTAAGAAGATTTTTAATGATAACTAATAGCGTGTTTACTTAGATTTACTTACTCCATAGTTATCTTTTATTGGTCGGTTGAATTGTCACATCCTTGGTTAATTGGTGCACTGTATTCCATGTTTTAATCATAGGGCGGTGCCATATTCCCTAATTCTATGAGTGTATAAGTCTCCTATAAAACACCCGGAATCGCCAAGTACCGAGATATCTCCCCCCGAATATCCTAGTATCTACAAGCCGCAACTCACGCAATAATTACAACGGGAGCCTACTAGTGCACTCTAGGGCTAATAATCCCAATTTAGGACGTTCAAGCTCACAACAATGAAAGAAGAAGATATTTTTCCTTAATCTAGCGTGACAACCAATTAAACAAGAGACAACCTAACAATAATTAATAACTAAGTTTCATTGAATCTAAGCAAACACTAATTAATTTAGTTACACATGATAGAGATGCAAGAACACAAGCAAACAATCACATAGAGATCAAACATGGTGATATAATGGATAAACAAACTTATCTTGAATTAATAATTAGGGGTTAGAACCCCTAAGAACTGTCCAAGTCGGACTAAAAACGTTTTATGGTTTGCTCTCCAAAATAACACCCCAAATATAGAAAATTTGAGGTCTATATATAGATTTTACACTTGCGACGGAGTCGCCTTTTGCTGGTGACGCCGTCTGATCGTCGCCATTAGGGTTTCGTCTTTGCCAAGTCATCACTGGGACGACGTTGGGTAGAAGATAGTGACGTCGTCTGGGTTGTAACTGACGTCGTCTTGAGAAAGAGTTGGTCGTCTGGTGAAGAAAGATTGCGTGACGGGCATGTTGAGATACACGTGACGCCGTCACTTGTTAGGATCAAAAAGTGACCTGAGTCGTCACTTGAGAGAGTTTGGATCACGTTGTAGGCGACGGCGTCGCCCTTGGATTTAGGACGCCGTCCGAACCACTGTTTCAGCCTTGTTTTCTTGACTTAGCCATTTTCTTCATATGTTCGTCTCTTTTCGTCCAAAAATGCTTCATTCCAGCATTTTGCTTCCAAATGACCAAAAATGTGGAAAGGAACAATTTTAAGCAGTAACGAATATAAAATGTAACGATTTAGGGCTTAAATGACCCCCTGAAACGTATGTTTTAAATCCTTATCATCTTAGCACATCCTTTTAGTTTCTCTCTTCAGTCTTCAATACTATTTTTTTTATCGTACGAAATGTTTGTCTAAGGTTATTTAATGTGTTTGAGCTTATATAAAAATTCAAAAGCCAGTAAGATCATTTTTTATAGTTTATGAGCTTTTCTTTGGTTTATACATTACAATACAACAAAAACCACTAATGGAGATGAACTCTTTTTAGCGACGATGCATGTTGTCGCCAAAATCCGATGAGACCCACACTTTCAAGACTGATTTTTGTTATAATTTAACCTGGAGACCCAAACTTTTAGCGACGACACGTGTCATTGCAAAAAGTTGTTTTCGGTTTTTCGACATAAGCCCTTAGCGACGACAGGTGTCGTCGCTAAAAGTGTGAAACCCCGGTCAATCGTTGTATGAGAATTCTTGTGAGACCCACTTTTTGTCGCAAAAGGCTTTGACTTTCCATCGCCAAAAGTTTGAACTACGGAAGGGCGACGACGTTATGGCAACGACATGTCGTCGCAAGCTTAGCGACGACATGTTGGAATTTTTGCCACCACTCCTTCCTTAGCTAAAAGTTGAAAACTCTGTAGTGTTAGTTGAGTTCATATATATAAGCTGTGGATAAGCTTACAAGCCTTTAAAAGTGACCTTATTGATTTTTCAACTTATCACTTTTGTATAAGCTTATAAGCCCTTCAAATAAACTTTGGCTCGTACGATATCTATTTTTAAAGGAGAAACTTGCTAATGCAATAATGTATGCTAATCAGGGACTGCAGTTGATATATCTGTGAGGAAGTGTTCTTAAGAAATCCACACAACTAGCATGCATTATTAAATTACAATAACAATGAGTACTCGTACAAAGCAAACAAACTTAGAAACAGACATGAAGAATACAAAGACATGAAGATCACGGAAAATGGCGAAAAAAAGCTACCAAATAAAAATCAACTTTCCATTGCTTGGTAGCTATTTTACCCATATAATTAAACATATAAAATTAAACATGTGGTAGCATACTTGCCACTCTTTATTGGAAAAAAAAAAAAAAAAAAAAAAAAAAAACACAAATGATCGATAGACATATAAAGACCAAGAGTACAGGAAACCAGGGTGGCTCAATCAAATTCCGCAGTAGGATCTGATGGCGTCTTCTAATCGGTTCCCATTAGCATCAGTGGTACTGTTATGGTATTCAATATACTTGTAGTGATCAAATGGCTTAAACTTTAGAGGGTGGTCCTCGTTAACGAGTCCTTGAGGCACCTCTACCTTAATATCCCGGATAAATGAAGATGTCACTAGTGAAATTCTATCTTTATGTCCTTCCATCATCACTCTATGAGACGGTGCTTCAATTCTTCCATTGGACCATGCCTAAAGAATAAAAGTATAACACAATAAAAACTTGTCACATATTCCGCATAACACATATAATAGATATAAGATCAATTTTTAGCTTAGGCATTTGATATTTCTACCGTGCAAACATCCCCTGCCATGACTATGAAAGACGAGGGTTTAAATTCAACTTCAATCCACTCCCCGTCCTTTGTCTTAATCTCGAGACCCTTTCCATCTTCTTGTTGTTGAATAACGGTCATGAAACCTTTATCAGTGTGAGGAACAATTCCTACCTTTTTCTCACCACCTGGAGGGCTTAGGTATTTATTGAATTTAAAAATATAAGTAATCGATTCAAGGAGCTTTTCGTAGTCTTGCTCTATTCCAAGACTTTTCGCCACCATTCTCATCACTAACATCTCTAGTTCTGCTAAAACCTTAGCGAATGCCAATGCACTTTCACTGAAACATAAAAGGCACGTAAATAATAACCATGTAGATTAATGTATATGGTGTGCGGCTATCAAGTAAGAAACTAAATACTTGTAAAAGAGTTATTCACAGTTTTCATGCATAAAGGGCACTAATTTACATCAACAGTCATTGCATACCAGAAGCTTGGATTTCCAGATGGCCACATGAGTTTTGTGAATGTTTCAACTCCTTGTGGAGTTGTAGCATTTTCAATGCTTAACCTTTCGAAAAGAGGCATGGCGGGTGATCGTCCCAAATAGCCATGGCCTGCCGCGTCTCTAGTGTTTAGGACTTTCTTTTCAACTGGAAGATCAAATACTTCTTGTGATGCAACCACAGTTGCATCATAAAGTTCCTGAGAAACTCCATCATACACAGCTATGAAACATCCGTATTCTTCAAGTGCATGTGTAACTTCGTCACACTTCGTCACCCAAGAACTTGAACTAGAGTCCAAGTTGTTGAAACACAAGTTAATAACAGGAAGTTGCTTGGCCTTTGGTAAGGAACCCATAATATCACAAGAGTCTTATTTAATTTAAGGGACAAAATATGATGCATATAACCCTGGATCGAATGCAACTTATATATAGGTTTAATTATCGAGTGTATACAGAAAATATCAAACACATGGTGTGTGTATATATACAGGATAATAACCTATTAAAACACTATACTTGTCAAGAATGACAGTTCTGCGTAGCTAACTAAAAAATAACTATTTTAGATATTAATGTTGACATTTTTGTCTTTTCCTTAAGTATTATGACCATTTTACCCTTCGAAAAATATTTAAAAAAAAAAAAGAAATTCGAAAAAAAAATTCAGAACATTTTTTTAATCTAAAAAATAAAAATAAAAAATCGGATGTAAAAAAAAAATCTAAAAAAAATTATTTCAGAAAAAAATTTCAAAAAAAAAAGAATTTTGAAAAAAAAAATTGGAACAAAAATTTCGAAAAAAAGGTATTTCGAAAAAGAATTCAAAAAAAAAGATTTTGGAAAAAAAAGTATTTCGAAAAATTTTCAAAAAGGGTAAAATGGTCATAATATTGTCATAATACTTAAAGAAATACAAAAATGTCAACATTATTGTCTAAAAGAGTTATTTTTATAGTACCTGACATTTTTGACAAGTATAGTGCTTTAAAAGGTTATTAACCCATATATATATGGGTCCACAGTGACTTAACCAGGGTGGGTCTCAAAAAGTCTCGGGACACCCATGGATTTTTGGGACGTAGTGTTAAATTTGTAAAAAAAAAATTGAATTTTCTTAAACGCACTTGATCCCAAGAAATTGTGTTTCCGATCTTGTTTAGTTTTTTTTTAAGTGCATCTGGTTAACTTATGTCTTAGTTTCCTCTCTGGGAGTCCATGTCATTTTATTTGGCTATGGCGTGTGGTTGGCTATCTCAAATTAAATAGCATTAGGTTCATCTATATCTGTTTTTCGATCATTCAGTTATGCTTTGTGATTAGTACTCGAGGAAACTATATTGCGTAAATCATTACACGTATTACGTACACACTCGATGCCAATGAACACCACTCCTAATATAGGTGTCTCAAAGTGGTGATTACTCAAGCGACTATTGTGGATTTCCAGTAGGAGTCGAAGCTCTTTAGATGAAGCGTTATGTTTGGGGTTTGAGTTACACGTAAATGTTCCAAAAAGTTTAGATAGAATATTCAATATTGATTTTGACGTGTGTTATCATTAGCTTAATAGACGAGTTAACTTATCTTGAAAAGTGAATAAATAAGTTGAGAACAAACAGATGTAACTACTCGACTTCATGAATTTGACGTATGTGAAACAGAAAATGACAGCTTATATAGTGCGCCATCTTTTTTCTTGAATCTTAAATTATTGAAATCCTTCAAATTTAAAATTTAATGCAACTTATATATGAAAGTATTAGTATTCATCTTTACTACATAACAAACATTAGACAAAATTATAACAACTTGTAAACAATATTTATAATGAGAAAAGTCCAAATACTTACTTTTATTTTGTTCTTATTAATGGACAAATCTCCACCATCTATTTAGTTTAATCTAATGGTGGTGATTAGCATAAGATTTAAAGATAAACCTAAGTTTATTTTTTTTTTCTTGTCTTTTTGTCTTTCTTTTTAATTAACATTTTTTTATTCACGTTTTTATGTTTAAATTCACATTTTTTTTAATTCACGTTTTTTTTTAATTCACGTTTTTTTTTCTTCGCTTTCATATGTTTTCGTCTGTTTTGATACGTTTTCATACGTTTTCATCTGTTTTCGTTTGTTTTCATACGTTTTCACCCGTTTTAATAAATTCCAGTCCGTTTCCATATGTTTTCATCCATATTGTTACGTTTTCGTCCATTATTCATATGTTTTCATCCGTTTTCATACGTTTTTTTTACGTTTTCATAAGTTTTAGTCCGTTTTCGTACATATTCGTCCGTTTTATTGCGTTTTCGTCCGTTTTTAAATGTTTTTTTGCCGTTTTCAGACATTTTCATATGTTTCTGAATATCACAAGTAAAATTCTGTAATATTATGTAATATTCAGAATATCATATGTGATATTCTGAGTATCACAAGTGATTTTCTGAATATCACAAGTGATTTTCAACTCATGTTTTGTAACATAAAAATCACAAGTGATGTTCACAATATCATAAAGTGATATCCAGAAAATCACAAGTGATATTCAGAATATCACAAAGTGATATTCATAATATCACAAAGTGATATTCAGAAATATCACAAGTGATATTCTGAATATCATAAAGTGATATTCACAAAATATCACTTGCGATTTTCTGGATATCACTTATGATATTCTGAACATCACTTATGATATTCTGAACATCATACATTTCTGAATATCACTTTATGATTTTCTGGATATCACTTTATTATATTCACACATTTCTGAATATCACTTGTGATAGTTATAAACGTATGAAAACGGACGAAAACGTAAGAATACGCATGAAAACGGACAAAAATGTATGAAAGAGTAAAAACACGTATGAAAACGGACGAAAACGTATAAAAAATGGACGAAAACGAAAGAAAAATGATGAAAACGGACGAAAATGTATGAAAACGTACGAAAACGTATGAAAACGGGAGAAAACGTAAGAAAAGGGACGAAAACGTATGAAAACGAACAAAAACAGATGAAAACGTATGAAAACGAACGAAAACAGACAAAAACGCATAAAAGCGAAGAAAAACAACGCGAATTATAAAAAGAAAAAAAACATTATTCAAATAAAAAATGTGAATTACAATTATAAAAAAAATGAATGAAAAAGAAAGACAAAAAAACAAGAAAAAAAACATGGACTTAGGTTTAACTTTATATCAAACTAGATAGATGGTGGGGATTTGTCCCTTGGTAATCATGGATTTATGGGTAAGCAAAATAAAGTGCCTCTATTCCGGAAATATATAAATTATTTTAACTTTTATAACATTTCATTTTCAACAAGATTATTCTTTGACTTTATATATTAAAGCAAATAACTGATCTATTTGGGTACAAACATGAACTGATCGATTATTTGGTAACAACCAGTAATTTGAAAAAAAAAAAATGATTGTTGTGCCTACTAATCAAGCCTATAAATGAACCTAATAATTTGATTGGTTGATTTAAAAAAATAACTGGTGAGAATTTGGAGAGAAAGTACTTAATGTAATTGTACAAGTAAATTATGCATTAAACATATATCTAAGCTTGTGTTTTATGTCTAAATAGCATTTCTCATTTGAAAATTAAGAACATGTACATGCGTGAGTTATCACATAACAAATATAAGCTATTCTATGAATGTATTAAGTTCTCTTTGTGTCGATTCATACTCAAACATAGGGCTGAGCATCGGGCCGATTCCGACCCGGCCCGACCCGAATCCCGACAAGCCGGCAAACACAAACCGACTCCCGACCCCGATAAGCCCGACAAGCCAGACTAACATGATTTGGGACTCGGGATCGGGACGGGATTCGGGATTTGATCGGTTTTGTTTGTTGTTTTTTGGTTTTCGGCCCGTCCCGACCCGATCCCGACAAGCCCGAAACCCGACTAACAGAAAAACAGAAACCGACTCCCGACCCCGACAAGCCCGACTAACATGATTCGGGATCGGGACGGGATTCGGGATTCGGTCGGTATTGCTCACCCCTACTCAAACATGCATTAGCTTCACTAAGATAAAAGTTTTCAAAAAATTACTAAATTACAGCCTTATTCCATAATGCGAAGATTTTGACACTTTTTTTTCTATATATGCTACATTTTTTAATATTTCAATGAGTGGGTGCCAGTGGTTAGTAGTAGTACTATTTTAGAACTTGACCTTATTCACATATCTAGACCACCACAATGAGCATGCCCCATTGGGGAAATGGTGTAATTGATTATAGAAGGCAAAATTTTAAATGTAACCTAAATAGCCCCATCCATATATGTTATGTTTGTGTATATAAATATATTAGCTTTTCATATTGACTAATCAATCCCTTGCAAAACCTTATTTGTTACACTCATATTAAGTATAAAATACTACTAGGATAACCTGTTGAGCCAATCTGTCCTTTTATTTATACTCCATTAAATGTTGTTTCGTTACACCCTTACATCTAGCCTAGTGTATAGTTCTTTTAATGTCCATGATAATGGGTTGCTAGTTGCTATTGGTTCGTTTGAGAGATTTATTGGTTCAGGATGATGAAGAAATGTTGGTTATGTGACATTAGTTATGCTCAAGTGGGGGATGAACCCATTATCATGTATTTTTGTATAAAAAAATTGTTATTTGTTATTGTATTATTTATGTATTTCAGTGGGTATGCTTATAAATCCGTTGCGTTTTTATCGTTATTATGTTTAGTTATGTGTTAATGTGTCTATTTTTGCCTAAGTATGATTAGTAATCATGTTTGAAGGCATAATTCAAGAATATAGTGCACATTAGCTCATAATCATTATGTTCATATATGATGAAGGTCAAGTTAATGCGTCATTTTTGCCTATGTATGATTTGTTATTGAGTTTTAAGGCATTATCCAAAGTTAATACGCATTAACTCGTTATTGATGATTGAGACTTCTTGATTCTTGATGATGCGCTTGTTTGGGTTTATGAAATTGAAAGCAATTAGGGATAAGGGATTATGGACTTAGGGAACTGTTTGTTTAATTTATTGTTATTGTTTAAAACCTAAGTAAATGTTTTCTCATGTCTTTATCCTATCCTTTTAATACTCGAATCCTTTATATGTATTACCCATTTTGCCTTCTAGCTTAATTAGATCTTGACTCTAGTGGTGGAGGGTTGAAATATTGTCAAGCTTATGATATAACACGTAGATTAATAAGATATTGAGTGTTATTTCTTTTCCTTTTTCGTGGGGTGCTCGATTTTGCGATTTACTAAAGTAGGTTAAATTTGATTTCATATTCTCTAGATTATGTCTAGGAGATATTTTCTTAAGTTTAAATCTAGAGTCTATTTGAGGACAAGTAGAAGTTAAGTGGGATGATATTTGATAGCATCAAATGGTAACATGTTTTTTTAATCAAAATCCCACAATTATTGCTCATTTTTATAGTGTTTATACGATATTTGGTGCTGACTTGTTCTAAATTTGAATTTTAGCATTAATCTGGAGCCATGGAGCAATTCTCGCGAAAAAGACTGGAAAATGACAAAAAAATTGGAGCGAAAAATGAAGAAATTGAACCTACTGTCAAGATATACGCAGTATACCCCCAAATTGGTAATATGACGTATTCATGCATAAATCTGGTGAATTTTACAAACTGTTGAAGACTATACGACATATACTCCTTGCCTTGTATACGTCGTATACCCTTGAAGATTGTTGACGTGGCTAGTATACAAGAGTAGTATACGGCGTATACTTCCTTAAGTGTACGCCGTACACAAGAGGTGGTGATTTAAATAGTGTATTAATTGTATGTGGTAATATATTTGTGTTTTAAATAGTTGTAAATAATAACTTGACTAGATTGTACAACGTGGTAAAATGGTTGTATATAGAGTGACGGGGTGATTTAAATAGTGTATTAATTTTATCTGTTAATGTATTTGTGCTTTAAATAATTTAAAATAGTGTTTTTTTACTCGTAATGCTTAAAATGTATAAATAGACTTGTATTATTTTAATAGCAAAAGTAAAACAATTTTTTTAATTATAAGCAAGTGTTGAATCTTAATTTTTTAGCCTTCCATTATAAGAAAGTCTTAAATGCTTTATAAAATAGTATACATATAGATATACATTTAAGTTGTGGGCTACACCAAAAATTAAGATAAGAAGCTCCAATCATAGAGTGACATGTGCACATCTCAACTAAAAAATCACATTTATTTTCAAATTGAAATATTTTTTTATCTATTTATTTTTTTATTATCTAATTTTACCATATTTTCTGAAATTTTGTGTTATTTATTTCAACATCTTGAATTGTTTTTATGAATTTTTTATTTTTTACATTATTAGTGGGTTTATTTTATTTTAACTCAAATTTTTACAAATTTAACCTTTATTTCAATCAATACAATCTTGATTCATAAAAATTATATACTTTTGTGGGGTGTGTGACGGGTAAGAGTTTGCGAGGGTCTTTCTATATGTGGGAATAATGGTGTCACGAGAAAACTACGAGAAATCCAAGCAAACACATACAAGTAACACACATACTTTCGGAGTGTTGTGAAACGAATTCACTAAGCGTGTAGAGAATTGCGGGGAGAGTTGGGGTAGCAATTCATTTACTATATTTATAATATAACTATATTTATCGCCGCCGCTATACGTGGTATCCAACTAATATAAAATAATGTATACGTTGATGATTGTGGAGTTCTCTTTTCTTAATAATAGATCTTTGATATCTCAAAAACCAAATTAAGCAGAAATTACGTAAAATAAACATATATAGGCTCCACATCCAACCCACAAATCTTCAATACGTAAGATATGAGTTTTTCACACTACATCTAATATTCAATAAGTAGGTATCAACTTGATTGTTCACATTTGTGAGACACTCCAATCAATTTTAAAATGTAATCCTTATCTACTACCAGATTTTGCCATATTCCTTGATAACACTTTTCTTTGTCAAAAAAGGAAGAAAAAAGTGTCAAATTTGTTGATAACACTTTTCTTTGCCAAATCTGTTAGTAAGGATTATATTTTAAAAGTGATTGGAGTCTCTCACAAGAACAATCAAGTTGATACCTATTCATATATTTTAGATTAGATGTAGTGTGCAAAACTCCTATGTTACATATAATGATGATTGGTGGGTTGGATATGGAGCCTACATATGTTTATTTTATATAATGTTTACTAATTTAGTTTTTAAGATACCAAAGATCTATTATTAAAAAAAGAGAACTGCACACTCAGTAACGTATACATTATCTTTATATATACATTTATAAGGTCATTTTTATTACTTATTAGAGAAAAATAATAACGAATTAATCTCGTTATTTGGTACCCTTAAAAAAAGATGGAAAGAAAAAGCAACAAATGCTCTAAAATAAGGTTTTCAACTTCCTGGTATAGAATGATTAACTAGACGAATATCCGTGTAAAGCGACGATATATAACGACAAATAATTATACGTGCGAACTTATGGTTCTAGTGCGACGATGTAGTCATTTGGAAACTATTATTAAATATTAAAAAGAATAGTGTACAGTCGCAGGTCAACATAAAATCGTTAAACTATTATATTACCTAATAAAAATATAATTCTTTAAATTTCAATACTTGTAAGATTGAATTGTGATCATAAAATATTTTTTCGTGTCATAATAGTCTAAAGAATTTGATTTCGTAAGTGAGTAGTTTATATTTTTTATGTTTAATATTGTTGTTGAAAAGTTAATAAGAATAATGCTTAATTTATTAATAATAACCTCTTGCATAAAACTATGTTGTTTATAAAGTAAAAATAATAAAAGAACCGGCAAATACAAAAGTTTGGTAGAGCATCGCGCCCAATGTAGACAACTCGATAAGATCACCAGCGGAGTACGTGGCGGGTGGAAGAGCATCTCGCCCCAAAAGGATGCCCAGATAAGATCCCAATGGGGACTAGGGCGGGTTTTGTGATAATTTTTATAATCGGTTTTGAGTATAAGGATGGCCGCCCCGCCCCACGACCGCCACATTGCCATTCCCAATCTTGACAGCCTTGCTAAAAACTATTTTTCATGTTTAACTCACATGAATCACATGGGCAAAGTTATCTCAAAACTATTTCAAAGTTCATATTCAAATCACAATATGAATTAACATTTCATTTTTCATAAAAGTCATTGTCGATCACTTGTTTTCTATCATTTATGACCATGATAGGTGACACATTTGTTTGTTTCACGTTATACTATTGAACTATATATAATTCAAAAAAACAAGTATTGAAAACGGCAATCCACATTTTTCACAACATTTCAAGTACTCTAAATAAAGTTTTCAACTTCCTGGAATGTGAACCACTCATTCTTTAAATTAACTAGACGAATACCCGTGTAAATAGACGATATATAACGACAAATACTTATACGTGCGAATTTGTGGTTTTGGTGCGACGATATTGTCATTTTTTTTTATTATTCATTTCCATGCAACATAAACTTTTGACGATAAATAGCTGTGTTTAGGCCTAATCATAAGAAAACTAAATATTAAAAATAATCGTGTACAGTAGTAGTAGGTCACCATAAAATCATTAAACTATTATATTACCTAATAAAAATATGATTATTAAAATTTCAATATTTGTAAGATTGAATAGTGATAATAAAATCTTTCTTCGTGTCATAATAGTCTAAAGAATTTGATGTGGGACGTGAGTAGCTTATATTTTATATTTTTAATATTGTTGTTGAAAACTTAATAAGAATAATACTTAATATATTAATAATAACCTCTCGTTTTACAAGTTATTGCATAAAACTATGTTGTTTATAAAGGAAAAATAATAATAAACACGCAAAGACAAAAGTTTGGTGGAGCATCGCGCACAAAGTAGACAACCCGATAAGATCACCAAGGGAGTATGGGGCGGGTGGAGAAGCATCTCGCCCCAAAGGGATGCCCTGATAAGATCCCATGGGGAGTGTGGCGGGTTTTGTGATAATTTTTATAATCGGTTTTGAAGATAAGGATGGCCGCCCCATTGCCATTCCCAATCTTGACAGCCTTGCTGAAAATTATTTTTCATATTTTACCCACATGAACCACGTGGGAAAAGTTTTTTCAAAACTATTTCAAAGTTCATACTCAAATCACAATATGAATTAACATTTCATTTTTCATAAAAGACACTCTAGACCTCTTCTTTTCTCTCATTTAAGACCATGCTAGGTGACACGTTGGTTTGTTTCTCGTTATACTATTGGACTATATATAATATTCAAAAAAATAAATATGAAAACCTGCAATTCACATTTTTCACAACATTTCAAGTGCTCTAAAATAAAGTTTTCAACTTCCTGGTATAGAATGTGAACCACTCATTTTTTTAATTAACTAGACTAATACCCCGTGCAAAGCGACGATGGATAAGACAAATAATTATAAGTGCGAACTTGTGGTTCTGGTACGACGATGTAGTCATTTTTTTATTATTTATTTCTATGCAACAAAAACTTTCGACGATAAATAGTTGTGTTTAGGCCTAATCATTTGGAAACTATTATTAAATATTGAAAAGAATCGTGTACAGTAGCATGTCACGATAAAATCATTAAACTAATATATTACCTAATAAAAATATAATTCTTTAAATTTCAATATTTGTAAGATTGAATTGTGATCATAAAATCTTTTTTCGTGTCATAATAGTCTAAAGAATTTGATTTGAGACGCGAGTAGCTTATATTTTTTATGTTTAATATTGTGTTGAAAACTCAATAAGAATAATGTTTAATTTATAAATAATAGCCTTGCTAAAAAATCATATTTAACTCACATGAATCACGTGGGAAAAGTTATTTCAAAAATATTTCAAAGTTCATATTCAAATCACAATAAGAATTAACATTTCATTTTTCATAAAAGTCACTCACGATCTCTTATTTTCTTTCATTTATGACCATCATAGGTGACAGGTTGGTTTGTTTCACGTTATAGTAGTGAACTATATATAATTCAAAAAAATAAATATTAAAAACTGCAATCCACATTTTTCACAACCTTTCAAGTGCTCTAAAACAAAGTTTCTAACTTCCTGATATAGAATGTGAACCACTCATTCTTTAAATTATACGTGCGAACTTGTGGTTCTGGTGCGACGATGTAGTCATTTTTTTATTATTCATTTCCATGCAACACAAACTTTTGACGATAAATAGTTGTGTTTAGGCCTAATCTTTTGGAAACTATTATTAAATATTAAAAAGAATCGTGTACGGTGGCAAGTCACGATAAAATCATTAAACTATTATATTACCTAATAAAAATATAATTCTTTAAATTTCAATATTTGTAAGACTGAATTGTGATCAAAAAATATTTTTTCGTGTCAGTCAAAAGAATTTGATTTCGGACGTGAGTAGCTTATATTTTTTATGTTTATTATTGTTGTTGAAAACTTAATAAGAATAATGCTTAATTTATTAATAATAGCCTATCATTTCTCAAGTTATTGCACAAAACTATGTTGTTTTTAAAGTAAAAATAATATTAAACTGGCAAAGACAAGTTTGGCGGGCATCGCGCCCAAAGTAGACAACTTGATAAGATCATCAACGGAGTACGGGGCGGGTGAAGGATCATCTCGCCCCAAAGGGATGCCGTGATAAGAGCCCAATAGTGAATGGGGCGGGTTTTGTGATAATTTTTATAATCGGTTTTGAGGATAAAGATGGCCGCCCCGCCCCATTGCCATTCGCAATCTTGACAGCCTTGCTAAAAACTATTTTTCATGTTTAACTTACATGAATCACGTGGGCAAAGTTATCTCAAAACTATTTCGAACTTCATATTCAAATCACAGTATGAATTAACATTTCATTTTTAATAAAAATCACTCTCGATCTCTTCTATTCTCTCATATAAGACCATGATAGGTGACACGTTGGTTTGTTTCACGTTATACTATTGAACTATATATAAAATTCAAAAAAGTAAATATGAAAACCTGCAATTCACATTTTTCACAACATTTCAAGTGCTCTAAAATAAAGTTTACAACTTCCTGGTATAGAATGTAAACCACTCATTTTTTAATTAACTAGACGAATACCCGTGCAAAGCGATGATGTATAACAACAAATAATTATACGTGCGAACTTATGGTTCTGGTGCGACGATGTAGCCATTTTTTTATTATTCATTTCCATGCAACACAAAGTTTTGACGATAAATAGTTGTGTTTAGGTCTAATCGTTTGGAAACAATTACAAAATATTTAAAAGAATCTTGTACAGTAGCAAGTCACCATAAAATTATTAAACTATTATTTTATGTGATAAAAATATAATTCTTTAAATTTCAATATTTGTAAGATTGAATTGTGATCATGAAATCTTTTTTTTGTCATAATAGTCTAATGAATTTGATTTGGGACGTGAGTAGCGTATATTTTTTATGTTTAATATTGTTGTTGAAAACGTGAAGAGAATAATGCTTAAAGAACAATGTCTCTCGTTATTCAAGTTATAGCATAAAACTATGTCGTTTATAAAGTAAAAATAATAATAAACGGGCAAAGACAAAATTTTGGTGGAGCATCGCGCCCAAAGTAGACAACTTGATAAGATCACCAACGGAGTACGGGGTGGGTGGAGGAGCATCTCGCCCCAAAAGGATGCCCTGATAAGATCTCAATGGGGACTAGGGCGGGTTTTGTGATAATTTTTAATCGGCTTTGAGGATAAGGATAGCCGCCCCGCCCCACACCCGCCCCATTGTCATTCCCAATCTTGAAAGCCTTGCTAAAACTATTTTTCATGTTTAACTCACATGAATCATGTGGGCAAAGTTATCTCAAAACTATTTCAAAGTTCATATTCAAATCACAATATGAATTAACATTTCATTTTAAAAGTCACTCTCGATCTCTTCTTTTCTCTCATTTATGACCATGATAGGTGACACGTTGGTGTGTTTCACGTTATACTATTGAACAATGTATAATTCAAAAAAATAAATATGAAAAACTGCAATTCATATTTTTCACAACATTTCAAGTGCTCTAAAATAAAGTTTTCAACTTTCTGGTATAGAATGTCAACCACTCATTCTTTTGATTAACTAGACGAATACCCGTGTAAAGCGACGATGTAAAACGACATATAATTATATGTGCGAACTTGTGGTTCGGGTGCGGCGATGTAGTCATTTTTTTATTATTAATTTACATGCATCACAAACTTGTGATGATAAATAGTTGTGTTTAGGCCTAATCATTTGGAAACTATTATTAAATAATAAAAAGAATCGTGTACAGTAGCAGGTCACGATAAAATCATTAAACTATTATATTACCTAATAAAAATATAATTATTTAAATTTCAATATTTGTAAGATTGAATTGTGATCAAAATATATTTTTTCGTGACATAATAGTCTAAAGAATTTGATTTGGGACGTGAGTAGCTTAAATTTTTTAGACTAAAATACACCGTTGGTCCCTGAAGTTGGCACGACGCAACGCGATGGGACGAAACTCGCCCCTTTCATCGTGGGGGTACCTGTTTCAAGGTTTTCACTCGCTACAAGTCATTTGACCATTTTGCTGTTAGTCAAGGACATCTCAAGGCGTTATATTTGTCTTTAGTCCACGGGCAATTTTGACATTTCCATATTTCAATTAAAAATTTCTTAATTATTGCCACATGTAATGTAACCCTCTTCCCGCCCCAATAAACACATAGTCTGTATTATCATTCGTCCCAGAACTTGCATTACAAGAATTATCATAATTCACAAACCCTAATTGCATGTCACATAACCCCTGTTTATCAATCATAAAACCGAAACATGGACTTTACCCTATGGAAAGTAAGAAGACAGTCAGGTTATCCAGTTGATGATACCGTCCTATACGACTCTGCTAAGAAGAAATACGGTACTGTTTTTTTTTGTTGATTACAGTCATTGGAATTTTTAATTGTGGTATTTATTGTTTCCCAATTAAGTTTATAGAATTCTTTAAACATATATTGACATGTTTTCAGGTGGTAGATCTAATATGTTTAGTATGAGGGTTCATCACAATGGTGTCTTTAAATACTGGCCTGGTAGAATATACATTGGAGGTATGGAAAGTTTAGTTGATCTGGTTGATGTTGATAGTGTGTCAGTTGAAGAGTTGGATGTGCTTATGTATGAATTGGGTTATGAGCTCGGTTCAAAAAATTACTATTACTTTGTTAAGCCTGGTAGTAATTTAGATGTTGGTTTGTATAGCTTAAGTGAGAGTGCTAATTTAGAAATATTGAAAGATCTTGTTGATGAGCATAAGATGATAGAGGTTTATGTTGAAAATGGTAAGACAACATTGGACGTTGATCAAATGTCACCAAAGTCTATTAGGACAGTTATTGCTGATGTGGATGCAACAAAGAAAAAGACAGCTCTTGCTATTGTTCAATATTGCTCAAAGAAATTGTTCTTAGAAAAAATTGTTAATAAGTCTGTGGTAGAGGACTTATGTGAGGTTACATATCAACCTTTGGAAGTCAATACTTTGGTACAATCTAGTCAGATGCCAGAAACACAACCCTTGTTTCCAGCTGTAGAGGTCTGTCATACTGAAGATGTTGCAGGTGATGTCAACCAGCATATAGATAAACATGTTGAGCATATCCAAATAGATAGTCCTGGAGAGGTATCTCAAAATGATCAAGAGTTAGGTCATCATGAGGAGGAAACATGTAATCCTGTGGATCATATCCAAAAAGGTAAATTTGTGCAGGTTAGTGAAATCGATGAAGCTGTAAGTGATGACAATGTGAGTGAGAAAGACACTTATATGACTGACGATGATGATATTGAGAACAATGGTGATGGAAACACGGTTGTCAATGAGGCTAATACTTTTGAGGAGCCTGATCTTGATGTTAATCTGTTCAAAGTGACCGAGACTACAGATTTACCATCTATAGGTACCACCAGCCAGCTACCACATGATTTTTTTAAGAAAAATGAGTTGGATCTGTTAGATGATTATGATTTTGCAAGTGGTTTTGAGAATGAGGATGAGTATGTTATTAGGAGGAACAAATTGAGGGCATACAAGAAACAAAAGTTAAGTGAGGCAGCACAAACAGAGGACGAAATATTTTTTTTTCTGTGGTCAAAGTTTTGTAACTACAAAAGAAGTGAAAGATAGGATCTACATGCTTTCAATAAAGACTAGGAGGAAATTGCAACTAATTTAGACTATGGTTAGGTGTCTCGGACAAATACCTCTTTGTGGAATAACCGAAGGTTCAGGGCTGGGAAAAGCCCCAAAGAGGAAAAATGGTCTGATAACTAGAGGCCTCGGTAGGGATGTGTATTTGCGAAAGCGCAAGGAGCAAGCAACAGAGTGTCCATGGTTGTTGTATGTAGCCAAAAATACAGATAAAGATGTATGGATTGTTCGAACTTTCAAGGATGAACACAAATGTTTGCAATCAAGAGACATTAAAGCTTGTGACTACAAGTTTCTTTCGAAGAAAATAGCTGACCAAGTTCACGTCAATCCAGATATTCCAATCACGGCTGTTCAAGATCAGCTCAGTAAACAGTTTGAAGTTCAGGTGTCTATGCAAAAAGCATTAAGGGCAAAAAACAAGGTAGAAAATGAGATTAGGGGTGATCATAAGCAGCAGTACACCCTTTTAAGAGACTATGTTGAAGAGTTGCAGAAAACTAACCCAGATACAACAGTTAGGATAAGTGTACAAACTGCAACAGATGCAACAAGTCCAACCAGAGTTTTCAAAAGAATGTATGTATGCTTAGGAGTTTTGAAGGAAGGATACAAAGACTATGTTGAGAGTTGTTAGGGTTAGATGGTGCTTTTATGAGGGGTCCTTTTCCTGGTAGCTTCTTACAGCAGTCGGTATAGGGTATAGACAGCAACAATGGAATATACCCTGTAGCATATGCGGTTGCAGAAGCTGAAAGCAAAGACTCATGGATTTGGTTTCTTGAATGTCTAAGAGATGATCTTGACTTGCAACCAAACTCAAACTACACTTTTATCAGCGACAGGAAAAAGGTGATTTTACCATTTAGTTGATTAGAATCACTTGTATTTTCATTAAATGCAAATTGTATTAGTAAGGAATTGATGTTTATTTGTGCAGGGTATCATTCCAGCGTTAGCAGAAGTATTCCCTAGTGCTGAACACAAATATTGTTTGAAGCACATCCATGACAATATGAAATTGCAATGGAATGCTAAAGCATACAAGGAACGTTTATGGAGATGTGCAGCAGCAACAACCATCCAACAATTTGAGGCAGCCATTCTGGCATTCAAGAGTTTTAGCGAACCTGCCCATGCTTGGTTAAGTAAGATACCACCAACTCATTGGTCAAGGTCGCATTTTTCAGGTACCTAACCAAATCTATGTCTACTTGTACATCTTTTGTTCTACAACATTTTTAAGGAACCTAACCAAACAAGTTGTAGGGAGGGCTCATTCTGATGTGCTACTTAATAACATGTGTGAGGTGTTCAATGGGAAACTAGTGGGAGGTAGGCACCAACCAATCATTACTGCTTTGGAATACATTAGAGAGTACTGTATGAAAAGAATAGTGAATGTTGTGAATGTGATTCAAAAGTGTGCCGAACCATTAACACCAAAGGCAACACTCATGTTAGATGCAATCAAGAAAGAGGCTTATAAGTACACTGCTTTACGGGTTGAAGGAGAAAAGTATGAGGTCAGTGGATGGGGAGACAAGTGTACATTGAATGTTGAAGCTAGGGCTTGTACATGTAGAAGATGGGAGCTTACAGGTATGCCATGTAAACATGTTGTTGCTACCCACCGGTGTATGAGGTTGAATGGAATGCAATTAGGGTCTGTTGAATCATGGGTTCATCCATGTTACTTGCTTAAGACTTGGGAAGAAACTTACAAACACCACATCCAGCCAATAAACGGTTATGAGCATTGGTATAAGTCACAGGTGCCTACAACCATTCTTCCACCTAAACATCATAAACCATTAGGTATGCCACGAAAGAAAAGAAGCAGGGTTTTTTTACTGAAAATGATAATTGTGAAAAAACCAGTAACTTGTCACAGTCTAGTAAGAGTGTGGTTTGTGGTATTTGTTGCAATGCTGGTCACAACAAGAAAACATGTCTTGGGCAAGGAGGTGTTACAGGAAGTCAAGGCACTACACAACAGTCTCAAAAAACAGGTTCATCCCAGCCAAAAGTTACATCAAAGAAGAAGGCAAAGGTTATAGGTGACAACTATGCAGGTAATGATCAACCAAGTGTGGTCCAGTCTCAATCTGGAAGTCAAGTTGATGCTGCTTCTGGTGGGTCTCCAAAGTAATTTCGGACTAAGACCAAGATTATAGCAGCAAAGCTTTCTTCACCACAAAAAAATGCTAGTTAAGCATATCAAAGCCAATGTTATCCATCGAATATGTATTCCCCTAAACAATATTTGCTGTGTTTAAACAATGTATGTTTCTGAACTTTGTAGACTACAAAATTTTATGCATTTGGAAATATATCCATTTGCGTTATGTATGAAATCATGTCATTTTAGTGTATGGGTTTAATTGTGTTTTTATTATATTGTTTTTAGAGTCTTCATACATCTGTGTTTTGAGTTGGTTACTATTATTGTATTATCACAAACACTAATGAAGGATCAAAGATGGATGAACAACACCATATGGAGTTTATGTTGATACTCAAAAGTGGTGTCTGGTCATCCATCCTTGAGACTTCATATTTCTATGGTTCTTGGACCTGTTGAACTTGGATTTGTGTTTTGAGTTTGGTTACTGTTATTCTATTATCACAAACACTAATGAAGGATCAAAGATGGATGAACAACACCATATCAAGTTTATGTTGATACTCAAAAATGGTGTATGTTCATCCATCACTGATCATTCATCCATCTTTGATACTTGGATCTGGGTTTCGAGTTGGATACGGTTATTCTATCATCACAAACAGGAATGAAGGATGAAAGATGGATGAACAACACCATACATCAAGTTTATGTTGATACTCGAAAGTGGTGTCTGTTTATCCATCTCTCATCATTCATCCATCTTTGAAACTCGTATCTCTGTTATGAGTTTGACCATTTGTGTGGCAAGTGATATATATATTCTTGGGGCAAAGGACCTACTAGCAAAGGCAGCACAGTATAAGGACCAAAGCATAAAAGAAATATATTAACACTGTACAAGGACCAAACATTATACACCAAAAGACTATTCTTAGTCAACGTACTCTAAAACTTCTTAAACACAACTATACCATCTACCACCGATTCAAAACACTAAAACCAGTACCTATCTAAACCCTATAGAAGAACCATAGAAAAACCAAGAAGATGACCATCCAAGACAACACACAAAAGTTCCTGAGACGGCAAACTTTCTCCTTCTCAACAAGGAGATCGGCCAAGGCTACTTGGTGAGCAGCCTCTAGCTCGTTTCCCCGGTCACCAGCGTTGACCGCCTCCATAGTCTCAGAAACGAGGGCGGCTTCGTATTCTTGTAATGCCGCCTCATTCCTGTAGATTGTTCTCTGCAAGTAGATGATCACATCTCTTGCTCTCCTTTGGATGGGTGGATCGTACCACCCTATGAATGGACATGTTGTAGCCTATAATTGGTAATCAATATGTTAGCATCTGCTTGCCTCATAAACACAAACTAAAGCCACTTGTATAAAATCACAATTATAATAAACGAGATAGACTATCATAATCAAAACATTTTAAGGTAAACCACTACATGCAAACTTTAATACAGTATGAAATAAAATTAAGTATCCCAACCTATCTTGGACAGGCATAGAACCTCCTGCCGGGGTTCGTTCTATTCCAGCATGTTCTAATCACGGCCCTTCTGTTGCATGAACACACCACCATTTTTCAGATTTTACCGTCGGTGAAGAAGATAGGATTTTAGTTGTTAGGAAAGATAAAGGATGAGTTCTGATAAAATGTTCCTTTTATTAGAGAGGTTTTACTATAGCGCCGCTGGTTAAACAAGTGGGCTGGCACGGTAATTAATGGACAGTGGTAAAATGTCAAAATTGCCCTTGGACTAAAGACAAATGTAACGCCTTGAGATGTCCTTGACTAACGGTAAAATTGTCAAAGGACTTGTAGCGAGTGAAAACCTTGAAATAGGGACCCCCCACGATGAAAGGGGCGAGTTTCGTCCCATCGCGATGCGTCGTGCCAACTTCAGGGACCAACGGTGTATTTTAGTCTATTTTTTATGTTTAATATTGTTGTTGAAAACTTAATAAGAATAATGTTTAATTTATTAATCATAGCCTCTAGTTTTTCAAGTTATCGCATAAAACTATGTTGTTTATAAATAAAAAGTAATAATAAAAGGGCAAAGGCAAAAGTTTTGGGGGGGAGGCATCGCGCCCAAAGTAGACAACCTGATAAGATCAACAATGGAGTACGGGGCGGGTAGAGGAGCATCTCGGCCCAAAGGGATGCCCTGATAAGATCCCAATGGGGACTGGCGCGGGCTTTGTGATAATTTTTATAATTGGTTTTGAGGATAAGGATGGCTGCCGCGCCCCACACCCGCCCCATTGTCATTCCTAATCTTGACAACCTTGCTAAAAACTATTTTTCATGTTTAACTCACATGAATCACGTGGGAAAAGTTATCTCAAAACTATTTCAAAGTTCATATTCAAATCACAATATGAATTAACATTTTATTTTTCATAAAATTCATTGTCGATCTCTTGTTTTCTCTCATTTATGACCATGATAGGTGACACATTGGTTTGTTTCACTATATACTATTGAACTATATATAATTCAATAAAATATATAATGAAAACTGCAATCCACATTTTTCACAACATTTCAAGTGCTCTAAAATAAAGTTTTAAACTTCCTGGTATAGAATGTGAACCACTCATTCTTTTACGGGTTACAAAACGACCCACACGGGACACAATGCCATCTTTTAATAACTCGGATATTATAAAAATAAAATAAATAAATAAATAAATAAATAAAAAGAGAGTATGAGTGTAATGACTAAAACGGGAAAGATGGAAGAGTACGTTATTATTTATGCAAAAAAAAAAAAAAAAAAAAAAAAAAAAAAAAAAAAAGAAAGCCTTTTTTATGTCACTCGCTTTCCTTTAGGAGTACCCGAATTTATCAAATATGTAAGTTAATCATTTCAAGATCACAGTTCGAAGCTAGTGTATCGTTTTTGGGCAAGCTTATGGTTGAGGAATGAAGTTAGTAAAGTGTGTTAATATTGAGAACATCACAAACAGGTAATATGCAGCAAATAACAAAGATTAAAATGTATAATGGAAAATCAGAAGAGCACAAACCTCAAGCACATAAATTAAGCTAATCCAAACAACATTCTAGTCTCGCACCTAAAAAAATGCATAAATCAAGTAATGAGTATAAATAGTTACCCACAAAGATGAACTCAGAACTTGAAGAAATTAAACCGAATACAAATTCAAACTCAAACCCTTTTTTGCCCTAATAAATCTGAAATTTGGTATTTTTGTAGATGATTTTGTGATTTAAGAGGTTTCAATAAGTGTATGGATGTTTGGCTGTCAAAATGGTAGTGAAAATTGAAAGATTCAGTGGATAGATTGTAGGATTTTTCGTGTATTTTTTAGTGTATTTTTGCTCATGGCAGTAGCAAAGGGAGGGGTGGAAATTGGGGGAGAAAAGGGTGAAGTGGGGTTGTGGTGGCTAAGCCGTGTCAGAAAAAAGAAATTGATACGGTTGACTTGAGAAGAAACCATAACAGATGAGTTATTTTTGGTGGTCCAGACAAAAAAAAAGTGGGAGGGAAATTATACCAGCTAAAATTTTCATAAACAACATAAATTCAAAGATAAAAATAACATGTAAACTAAATATTTGAATAAGTTAAAGGTTTACAAATTTTTGAAACAATTAAATAAAACAGATAAACATCTTCTTAGATTTCTTGAAACTCTTTTCTTGGTCCTTCACTTTTTCCTGCAAGCAAAAGTATAATTAACAAACTGAACATATTTATTAATTTACATTTAACAAAAGGAATTTATAATATATACAAACCTTCGTTTGGCGCCAGGGGTATCAACCCATAATCCTTCATCATGGTCAGATCCTAAGTATGTGGTGTCACCATCTATCAGTGGAATACCACTAAAAATGGTGGTAGCTCGTCAAACTAGTCGTATTCTTCCTTGTCAACAACATTATCAACACCAAGTATATGTCGTTTACCAGGCATAACGACGTGCCATCTTGGATTGCTAGGGTCTTGAACAAAAAATACTTGTGTGGCTTGCTTTGCGAGAATGAAGGGTTCAAAAGCATAATCTTTAGTTCCAAGGTCAACAAGTGTGAAACCATACTCGTCAACTTTAACACCCGAGCTATTATTTACCCATTTACAATTGAACAAGGGTATTTTGAAAGAATAAAAATCTAGCTCCCAAATTTCTTGTATCACCCCGTAATACGACTTTTTGGTAATCCCTGTGGAGGCTATCACTATAACTCCGCTATTTTGCACCGTACTCTTTTCATCTCGCATTTTAGTGTAAAATGTATAGACGTTAATTTCGTATCCTTCATATATTTTGACTAGCAATCTTGGACCCTCTCCCAGCTTTTCCACTATTTTATCGACGTTTGGTGTACCCACGTTTGCTGCCACTTTATCTTTTAGCCAAGTATCAAACTGCTCATTATGCCTCTTCGTATACCATGTCTCCGTTCTACCAATGTTTTCTCCACGTAACATTTCCATATGCTCCTTAATGTAAGGAGCAACACATGTCATATGTTCAAGGACTACAAAATGTGCAATCTCAAAAAGCTTGTAATTTGGGATTGATTGTTTTGATCCAATTGTACCGACCCCGTGAAGTCTGCCCACATGATGACTTTGAGGAATAACAATACCTTTGACACCTTCCAAATAATTTGTATAAAATTCGATGACCTCCTCAGAAGCATATCCTTCAAAACTTACTACTACCCTCGGGTAGGGACCGATTTCTTACATAACCATTCACGACGCCCATATATCTCTCAAAAGGGTACATATAACGTAAAAATACAGGACCGCAAGCATTAAATTCACTGACGATGTGAGATACCAGGTGAACCATGACATCAAAAAAGGACGGCGGGAAGTACATCTCTAATTGACAAAAAGTAATGATAATATCTTTTTTCCATGAATCAAAAATTTCGGGGTTAATCACTTTCGAGTGAATATTGTTAAAAAATAAACATGCTTTGGTAACAAACCACGAATTACGATGGGAATCATATGTGCCATTAAAACATGACAAACATGCGACTTCATTCCTTGTAGTTTACAATCTTTCATGGATACCAAGCTCCTAATGTTCGCTGAATAGCTAGATGGAACCTTAATATTATGTAAGCATTTACAAAATTGGGTTTGTTCTGCTTTTGACATGGTATAACACACTGGTGGCAGATAGGTGCGTTTTTTGTCATTCTCAATTGGGGCGAGCTCTAACCGGATTCCCCATGAGACCATATCCTTTCAAGCATTAATACCATCTTTAGTTTTCCCGGGAATATTCAACAATAACCCCATCAAGCTGTCACATACGTTCTTTTCAATGTGCATAACGTCGATACAATGTCGTACTTCCAAATCCTTCCAATATTCTAATTCCCAAAAAATTAACCTTTTTTCCCACGTTCCTTGTTCAATTTTACATCCTTTTCCTTTTCCAAACACAGTGTTTAGATTAGAAACTCGAGAAAGTGCAGTATCTCCACTAAAACGTGTCCTGACTCGTTCATACTTTGTATGTCCGTCAAACTCTAAACTCATATGAAGATACGAGTGATTATTTGGAAGCGATCTTCGATGGCCCAAGAGCACGTTTTTTTTTGCAATTGTCTAACCACCTGGAGGATGTCTAATCTTCACTTATCGAGCAAGCCTGTTTACCCTTCGTGTTGTATCCTGACAAATTACCGTATGCCAGAAAATCATTTATGGTGCAAAAAGTCATGGCTCGCAAAACAAATTTCTCTTTCTTATTCGCATCATACATTTTTACACCCAGTTTCCACTGTTTTTTCATATCATCAATGAGAGGAGACAAATACACGTCAATGTCATTACTAGGTTGTTTTGGACCGGAAATTAACAATGACATTCAAATGTATTTACATTTCATGCATAACCACGGTGGAATATTGTACATACATAAAAGAACCGGCCAAGTACTGTGAAGACTGCTCATGTTTCTGAATGGGTTGATTCCATCTGAGCTTAGTCCAAATCGAATATTTCTAATCTCTTTACTGAATTCTGAAAATTTGTTATTAATTTTTCTCCATTGAGGGGAGTCCGCCACATGCCTTAATTTCCCTTCATCTTTACGCTGTTCGGAATGCCAACGCAACAATTTGGCCTCTTTCTTGTTTTCAAATAACCGTTTCAGTCTTGGTATGATGGTAAAACACCACAATAGCTTAGTTGGGGGTCCATTTTTTGTCACACCATCATCAATTTCATTTGGTTCTTTCTTATACCTTGATATTCCGCAAGTAACACAAGCATGCAAGTTTTCGTACTTATCACCCCTATACAACATACAATCATTCGGACATGCGTGTATTCTTTCAATTTCTAGTCCCATTGGACACATTAGTTTTTTAGCTTGGTATGTAGAAATAGGTAACTCATTATTAACGGGAAGCAGTCTGTGTAAAAACTCTAATAACTTTGTGAAGCTACTATCACTCCAACTACTATTTGCTTTCAACTTTAACAACTCCAAAACAGCAGAAAGTAAGGTAAAATTCTGCATCTTCAAAAAAATATTGTAAATCTTCTTGATCAATATCATCATCATTAGCCTCTAAATCATGAAAAATCTCTTTTAAATTTTCATGTTTATCATTACTGCAAGAATCTTTTTTTTCATTAGTATTTGATACATGATTTGATGTGCTATTATCAAATAGTGATTCCCCATGCTCTGACCAACAAGTATATTTATGGACAAAACCGTATTTGTGCAAATGAAACTCAGTCACTTTGATATCAGTATAGGGTACAAAATTTTTACATTTCTAACAAGGACAAAAAATCTCAATTTCTCCCTTAGCCATTCGGTTAGACTCAGCAGCTACAAGAAAACTTTGCACTCCTTTCACAAATTCTGGGACATTAACGTTCATCCCATACATCCATTGTCATTCCATCTGAAATTCAAAAACAACATAATAAATCATATGCACGTACGAATGAAACATAGGTGGTCACATGTGGCAAATCCTAACCCACCTTTTTTTCATTTTATCTCATATGTGTATACGTTCTAGCGGGTTAACTATTTAAGAAAAAATCTGCAACATTTCCCCTTAACTCCCCAAGTATGCGTATAAAACACAAACTCGTAGGAGTAAGGAGACATGTGTACCGATTTTTTCTTAAAATTTCAACACGTTAAAACGTGTATGCGTCCTAAATGAGACAAAATATTTAAAAGGCAGTCCCAAACGGGGACTGCCCGAAATTAATCTCTATTAGATTAGTTTCAGACGTGTACTAACTAATTTCATATTCTGATCTACTAATAACTTCTAGATGCACATGCTATATATACACAACTAAGCATATTAACAATATAAGTATATACCAGTATTTAGAACTAATAGTAAAAATATAAATAATGTTACAAATAACAAAAAGTTTATAAACTCATCTTATAATCCGAATATTTATAAATTGAGTGGAAAATCTCTAATATGGAGACATGATGAAGAAATTTATACCTATACAAATATCAAAATTTATATATAAGTTAAGTATAAAAGAGTTATAATGAGTAAAAAATAAATAAAAATATCCACAAAATATAATTATTACCTTGTATGTGGTTTTGTGAGGTTTAAGTGAAATTTATTATGGTTGTTGATTGGAGTGTTTAATGTTATGGTTTTGACAGATTTGAGTTGAGAAGGAGTGAATGTGGCATATGGAGAATGAGAATAAGTAAATGTGGGTGTGGGTGAATAGGAAACATGTTTCTATTTGATTTTTTTGCTGCGGTTATTAAAAAACTGTAGCAGAAAACAAATCAATTAACACGGTTACTATGAAACCGTAGCAGGAAACAAGTATTTGGTAGGGTTTACAAATAAACCATATCAGATTACAAAGAAATTAACTGAACCGTACCAAATGGTTGTTAGTTAACACCTTTTTTATTAAAACCATACCGAAAGACTTTATTTTTGTTTTTTTTTTGATACAGTTTTTGTTAAACAGTTTCTAATTACCGTTTCAAATAATACTTTGTGTAGTAGTGCTAATTTTTCAATGTTTCTTTAAGAAACGGTGAGCTGTGGCTATTGCTCACAGCTCATAGTACTCACAGCTCACTGATACTACTTTGAAAACACGTGCGGCAAATTAGAAAAAACTTATATTGAAAATATGAAACATACAATATTTGTTTGAAAATTGACATCGGAAATAAGATTAAAAAAGTTAACAATAACTTGTTGATGACGTATAGTATGTATAACAGGCCTACTAGGCCCAATACATACTATACACATACTGGGCTCAAGCCCAATAACTATAAACCCTGGGCCTACAGTAAGCCCAATGACGCACGTAAGATACACAGCGGGCTGAGCCTTCAGCCATTAGACATCTTACATTTGCATCCGCGATTGACACGGAACCTTGTCAGCCAAGGGTCTGGCTCCGACGACTAATCACTACATGCGAGAATCCAGGAAACCCTAGCGTTAAACCTCGCCTATAAAAGGGGCTCTAATCCCCATACAAGGTACAACTTTCTCTCTCATAATCACACACACATACTCTTATTTCCCTCTCAATAAATGTGTACTTACTCTCACGCCGGAGTCTAATCGTGGGGTCCGTCCCCATGGTAAGACTAACGGTTCACCTTTCTTGTGTAGGGACATCATTCTTACTACTTGGATTAGTACAAGATCAGCCCATTAGAAGCTTGTTGGCCCAGTCCGGCAAGCTGTATTCATACCCATTACAACCCGTAACACTTTTTGTCCTAACAAGTTGGCGTCATCCATGGGACCCAGTACACAACTGCGTTCCAAAAGGAAAAAATGTTCACCAAAAGAGCTCGCTCTGACCCCACTCCTGCTCCCGTATCCGTGGTGCAGAAAAAGGGGGGAAGAAAAACACAATAGATCTAGAAGGATCCGATGGGCCCGCATCCAGTGCAGCCATCAAAAAGTACTGCGACAAGTACTACGAACAGATCTTACCCATTGTGACAAAGAAAGTTCGGAAACAAGAAGGGAGAATCAAGGCTAGAGAACGGTGAAAACCCGGTTAGACTTTAGCGAAGCATCACAACAATCTGAATCTGGGAAGCAGATGCAAAGAAAGGATCTGAGAAAGAAGATCGAATCTCGAAAGCACCAGAACACGAGAGAAAACTCCAAGCTAAGGCACAACCGATCCAGATCACCGCGGAAGAAAATCGCTAAAGAGGAGGAAGTGTTCAGAAGGTTGCGCAAAAGCGCGTTGCACAGGCTTGAGGTCAAAGAAAAAAGTATCTCCATGTGCTCCGGAAGCACCAAGAGAATTAGCCGTCGTAGATCTAAAGAAGGGGCCAGAGGCGCTCACCACCACTTTTCTTCACAAAGAACGGAAACCTACTCCGGAGAATACGGAGGTAGCCGAACACACTCACGGAAGACTGATCGGTTCTCCAGAAGTGAAGACAATGGAGACGAACACTAGACCTCTAGATCAAAAGGGCAAAAGTCAGATGTCGAGAACGACGACTTAGCTAGGCCATGGGTATGCAGGGAGACTGACCCATTCACTCCGCGCATTCGCTATTTCGACATGCCTAAGAAGACGAGAATGCCTTCCAATGTGAAGACAACGACGGAAGTGAAGACCTAGAAGACCACCTGAAGATTTTTCAAGCAGCGACAAAGGTAGAACGCTGGGCTATGCCAACATGGTGTCACATGTTAAACTGTACCTGATAACGCTCAAAATGAGTATGTTTTTTGTAGCATTATTGTTGGTTTTGTGTATGATAATCGGCTATATTTACTCATAATTGTTGCAAAAGTTCAAAAGAAGCGTATTTGTATGTGAATGTAGCCAGGTATCGTAAAAGGTGAAGAAATGAAGATTTCATACACATTTGGATAATTCCCGAGGAAGATAGTCAAGTGAAAAAGCTCATGGACTCAATGATTAGGAAGCGCAGGGATTTCTAAGTGTCTACATCAGATAAAGATCAAGTTTCGTCTTGGAAATCAGCATCGAAAGCAAAGAAAAAGGCACGAATCAAGAAAACTCAACAAAAGTCAAGTTTGGGTGTACGAAAGGCTCCCAGCCTATCGGTCGAAGCCCGTAACCGGATCGGCTGGGTTGATGGTCAAAATGCAACCGGACCATCTGCGTCGCCACCGATCCGGCTGCAAACCCTGGAGTTACACTTTTGGTCATTTATTGTTGCCTTAACTTCTATTAATCATGAGAGGCCGATCATTTCCAGTTAATAACTTATTGGGGATGTTTTTAGCTTGATAGTTAAGGGTTCTTAGCTATATAATGAACCTAGACTTAGTAGTCTAGTGTGACACATCCAAAATAGTAATAGTTTACACCAAAGCTATTACCAACCCTTATTATTCATCCCAAAAGTCTTGTATCTGCTGTAAAATGTCCAGAAGAGTGGTGAGACAAATTCTCATCTATTGTGTAAGCATTTGGAGTTGTACGGTTAGGCTAAGACGATTGGAGGCATGTGGCTGCTATATTCCACAATTTCTAATTCTTGTAATCCAAAGCTTAGGTATTCTATTGAACTTGTCATGAATCTCTATTCTATTGAATTTTTTGAATTACCTTGTGACTAGTTGTGTTATGTTATGATTGTCATAGAGTAATTCTTGAATATACTTGTGTGTAAGTATGTAGGAAATTGTAAGAGTGTTCTTATATGTGATGCATGTAAATGATCTCGTTTAAATGAGTTTGTTGGAAAAACTACTAGTCTTGTTTGATGTGTCGGTAAAACATGTTTAAGAAAAAGGACCGAAAGGATTTCTCTTATATTTTATTCCAAAAAGTTAAGTGACAAACTAGTATGGGGATATGGTGATTGACACTCACCATGTTTACTTATTGAAAAAAGACTAGAAACGTTTTCATCACGAAAGGGTTGAAAGATTCGTAGGAACAAGTTTAATAAGAACCTTTTACAAACAAATGGATTTTCTAAAGAATAATCATTAGGCTAAGGACCAAAAGGATTTCCTATATGTTTTTATTCTTAAAATGATTTTTACAAAACATAAACCATGGGTTGGAAATCAATTGCTTATGATTTGTGCATTACATCAAGAGTTTACACCAAGCCTTCATGAACACTCTCTATGATTGCCTATAGACTTCACACAAGTATATGTTTCTTAATTTTGATTTTTACTAAACCACCACTTCAAATAATTTAACAAATTAAAACGCAAATCTCTTGGGACGATCTCGACTTACCCACCTTTGCTATCACGAACGAGTATACTTGCTCGTATTTGTTTATAGTAATTACCGGATAAATCATGTTTATAAATTTTAAAACTTGTACACGACGAAGCACATCAATTTTTTGGCGCCGCTGTCGAGGACTAGTTTTGCACTTGTTTGTTCGTTTGAATGTTTTCATGTTTGATAGATTGTTTGTTTGCTTGCTTGATAATTTTGACATCATCAACATCACTACCCTTACCGGATCGGCTAGGGTGTGGTTTGACGATCTCCCACCGGAGTCGGTATACAATTATGATGAGCTGAAAGAGGTTTTCCTGTCAAATTTCATTCAGCAAAAGAAGTGCATAAAGGATCATGTGGAACTCCATCATATCAAACAGAAAGAAGGAGAAACCACAGAAGATTTCGTGAAAAGGTTCAAGGTGGAAAGCAGGGATGTCAAAGGAGCTCCGGAAGTCATGAAGGTTTCCAGTTTCATGCATGGAATCACTAACCCTGAGTTAATTAAAATGTTTCATGATAATATACCCAAATCAGTGGATGAGATGATGAGGGTAACCGCATCTTTCCTCCGCAGGGAAGTAGCCGTTGGCAATCACGAAAAAGGAGGTCGCTACCCCAAGTACAATGGAAGTCACAGGAATCCGGGCAGAAGCAAGGTTTTATGAGATGGTACAGAAATCAACTCCAGACGGAGAGGAAGCAAGATAGGTTTACTCTCCTTTCTAAGACACCCAAAGAAATATTGGCGTTGGAGAAGGCGAAATTCAAAGGTCATCCACCAATGCTTACACCATTTGAGAAAAGGAACGCCAGCAAATACTGTGAGTTCCACGTAGAAGTAGGACACAACACGGATGAATGCATGCACCTGAAAGGCAGATAGAAGAACTGTTGAGAACCGGAAAGCTGTCAACGTGATAAAAGAACTTAAACAAAATAGTGGCAATACTAATAATAAAGTGTACCTTTCCATTCCTATGAAAGTGGTGGAAGAGGTAAACTCTAGATTTGAAAATACTTTATATGGGTACTTTCTTGGTAAACGTATTGCTTTCCCTGTTGTTGATTATTATGTACGTAATAAGTGGGCTAAGTATGGCGTTCAAAAAGTCATGATGAATGCAAAGGGTTTCTTCTTCTTTAAGTTTAATTCGCCGAAAGGTGTTGATGATGTACTTGAAGATGGCTCGTGGATGATTAGAAATGTCCCTATTATTCTTAAACATTGGACCTTAAACACCAACCTACTTAAAGAGGATTTGACTAATATTCCAGTATGGGTTAAATTCCATGATGTGCCCCTTGCTATGTTTTCTGATGATGGTCTCAGTCTCCTAGCTACACTGATTGGTACGCCAAAAATGTTAGATTTGTACACTAGTCAAATGTGCTTGGAATCATGGGATCGAAATACTTTTGCTAGGTGCTTGATTGATGTTAAGGCGAATCAGGCTCTTAGGGAGAGTATCACTGCTGAAATACCTTTACTTGATGGGACAGGTTCTAATATTGAAAAGATTCGGGTTGAATACGAATGGAAACCGCCTCGATGTGATACGTGTAAGCTTTTTGGTCATATGCTTCTTGACTGTCCTAAATCTGTTCCACCTCCTACTCAGCCTAAACAAAGTGTAAATGATGGTTTTCAAACTGTCAATAACAAGAATAAGGGTAGGAATGGTGGTCAAAGTGTTCCAGGTAAGGGAGGTTTTAACCTAGTGTGGGTCCTAAGTTTAGGTATCAACCTAAAGCGCCTCCTCCTGAACACAAGAAGGTAGAAAATACAAAGAAGAAAGCCACTGAAGTGGCCCAGACGATTGGGAGCTACATCTAATCCTTTTGATGCTCTAAATACGATTGTTTCTGATGATTGTAGCAATCCTACTGATGTAGAGGTGTCTGGTAATACAATGGAAGCAAATGAGGTTGGGTCAATTAAGACAGGTAATGTATCACATGTTCCAAATGTGAGTGATTTAATGAAAGTTAACGAGGTTGATCATACCCCAATTGTTGAGAAAATTGGGGAGTTTGAAAAGCTCCTTATAGATGGGAAAGCTACTCTTGTTGATGATAATGGAAATCCTGTTAAAAAGGTTGCTTATACATCTTTTACTAAGAGGGTTAACCCATTTACTAAGGTGGGAGAGATTGTGGATTCTGATAGTTATGAAGAGGTGGTTGAGAACACCTTTGATGAGTCGAGTAATCTATTTGGTGGCAGTCATGATCGTGAAGATGATTATGATGACTATTACTATGATAACTATGCGGATCAGGTTTACGATCTTCCTGGTAATCGGGATGCTTATTATGACGCATATGGTATCAAGCTTCAAAGCCTTAGTAGGAAGTAATTTTATCTCCATAGGAGTATAATGTTATTTTTGTGTAGTGGTTTATTTTCTTATATAGAAAATAGGAAGTATCTTGTTATGTAAGCTTTTCGCCTATGTAACGGGCTGAGATATGGGATTCACCCATATCTTTTGTACTTAAACATTTTTTTGAGTAATATATTTACCGGGTCTTTTAGACCTTTTACCCAAAAAAAAAAACAAAATAGTGGCAAGGACCAGTCCAAAGTTCCTAAAAAAGGGGAAACGTCAGGAAAGGATAAGCCTCTTGCAAACTTGATGGTGCAATCTCGGCAGCGGGTGATACGACAAAAAATTACACAAAGTTTTTCCCCAAACCAGAATATTTCATTCCCATCACTAGCGGAGGACGAAGGGAATTATGGGCCAATGGTCATTGAGATAGAGATAGGCGGACACTTCATACACCGAATGTACATCGACGGAGGCTCCGCATCAGAATTCCTATATGAACATTGCTTTAAAAGGCTCCGGCCCGAAATAAGAAGATAAATGGTACCTGCCACAACTCCCCTCATCGGATTTAGCGGAGAAGTAACATGGCGGATCAGGCAGATATCGTTGCTAACTAAAATCGGCGACGATGAACATTTAACATCAGCGTGGATGAACTTCGTGATTGTAAGGTCCCACTCGCCATACATGGGATTATAGGAAGGCCGGGGGTGCGAAAACTGCAAGCCGTGCGAAAATCCTGGTAGAAGGCGGAGTGCTCACGATTCGTAGTAGCAGGATGGTCTCGTTGGAATGTACTATGGTTTTCGAACCAACGCCACAAGTGGAAACAGAAAAACAAATGTAAAAACTAATACACGTGGCAATACATCCGGAACATCAGAGTAAACAATAGTCATCGAATCAACCTTGTCAGTTGAAGGACGTAAAAAGCTGTGCGACTTGTTGAAGCAGAACCTGGATGTATTTTCCTGGTGTCCGGCAGACATGACGGGTGTCCCAAGACACATAGCCGAACACAACTTAAACATACGAGAAGGGTACACTCCAATAAGGCACAAGAAAAGAGGCCAAGCACCAGAAAGAAACAAGGCGATACAAGAGGAAGTAGAAAAGCTTGTAGATGCAGGAATCATGAAGGAAGTACATTATCATAGTTGGTTAGCTAATCCGGTAATGGTGACAAAGCATGACGGAAGCTGGAGAATGTGTGTCGACTTCAAAGACCTCAATAAAGCCTGCCCAAAAGATTGTTATCCGTTGCCAGAGATAGATTGGAAAGTTGAATCACTCTACGGATACCTTTTCAAATGCTTCCTAGACGCATACAAAGGCTATCACCAAATCCAGATGGCAAAAGAAGACAAAGAAAAAATAGCCTTCATCACAAATCAAGGAATATTCTGTTATAACAAAATGCCATTTGGACTAAAAAACGCAGGAGCGACATACCAGCGACTAGTAGACAAAGCTTTCCACAAGCAAATTGGCAGAAATCTAGAAGTATATGTAAATGACCTAGTGATCGAAAGCCGCTTGGAGGATGAAATACTAAGGGACATAGCGGAAACTTTTAAAACATTAAGGGAAATAAACATGAAGCTAAATCCCAAGAAGTGTACTTTCGGGATGGAAGAAGGTATGTTCTTAGGGTATACCGTATACACTAAAGGAATAAAAGTATGCCCAGACAAAGTGGAAGCCGTACTAAACCTCCCATCCCCGAAATGCCTCAAGGACATTCAAAGATTAAACGGGAAGTTAGAAAGCTTGAATAGATTCTTGGCTAAATCTGCCGAAAAGTCATTACCCTTCTTTAAAACACTCAAGAAGTGTACAAAAAAGAGTGACTTCAGTAGACAAAAGAAGCGGAGGAGGCCTTTAGGCAGATGAAGAAGATGATAGCAAACCTCCCCACTCTCACCGCACCTCAGGAAAAAGAGGAACTCATAATGTATTTGGCAGCAGCCAAAGAAGCGGTCAGTATGGTCTTGATGACAGACAATGAAGGCAAGCAAACATCAATATACTTTGTGAGCCGAGCCCTGCGAGGACCAGAAATAAACTACACACCAATGGAAAAGCTGGTATTGTCTCTGGTGCATGCTACAAAATGCCTAAAGAGATATTTTCAAGCACATGCGGTAGTAGTCATCACGGACCAGCCAATAAAACAAATACTGTCAAAACCAGAAGTAGCAGGTAGGTTACAGAAGTGGAGCATCGAGTTGGGGGAATATGACATACAATACATACCAAGAACATCCATCAAAGGACAAATTCAAGCAGACTTCATAGTAGAACGTCCAAAGGACGATGAAAAATACGAGCCAATGGAAGAAGAACAACTTCCGCAACCATGGATCCTATTCGCTGATGGCTCATCATGCATAGACGGTTGCGGAGCGGGCCTAATATTGACAGACCCTAAGGGGACGGAAATCACTTACGCCTTAAGGTTCGGTTTCAATAAAACAAACAAAGAAGCTGAATATGAAGCCTTAATAGCTGGGTTACGGATAGCAGAACAAATGGGAGTCAAGAATTTGCAAGAAAATGTAGACTCAAAGCTGGTAGCAAATCAAGTCAATGGGACGTACATTGCAAAATAATCAGGAATGATCCAATACCTAGAGAAAGTAAAGGAACTCCTGAAAAACTTCCGGATGTTCTCAATCAAGCAAGTGCCCAGAAGTGAAAACAAAAAGGCAGACACACTAAGCAAAATGGCTTCTACTAGCTTCACACATTTGAAAAAGCAAGTAATGGTAGAAGAGCTCAGCCAAATGTCAATAGAGGAGACATCACTCATCGCAATCACGGAAGAAGAAGGGTACACATGGATGACACCAATATACGAATACCTGGCAAAAGAAATACTCCTGACCGAGAAAGAAAAAGCAAGAGAAATCAAAAGAAAATCACAAAGATTTACAGTACTCAATGGAATACTTTATAAGAAATCTTTTCTTGGACCATGGCTACGGTGTGTAGAACCCCTCCAAGCTAACTAAGTGTTAATGGAAATTCACAAAGGGTCTTGCAGCATGCACGTAGGGACAAGGTGCGTAGTAGCCAGAGCCCTACGCACCGGATACTACTGGCCCACCATGTACGATGATGCCCGGAAGCTAATCCAAGCATGCAAAAACTGTCAAGTACGCAGGCCAGTTCCAAAGCACCCGCAAGAAAAGCTAACGCCTATCACTTCCCCATAGCCATTCTACAAATGGGGAATTGACATCGCAGGACCCTTGTCGGAAGAGCCTGGGAAAGTCAGGTTCCTTATAGTAGCAATAAAATACTTCACAAAATGGATAGAAGCAAAGTCGGTTGCTACCATCACCGGAAACCAGATCAATAAATTTGTGTGGGAAAATATTGTGTGCAGATTCAGACTCCCCGGAGAAATAATATCAGACAATAGAAAGCAATTCCGGGACAACCCATGTAACACCCCCAAATCTCGGTACAGTGGAAGACTTAATCAAGTTTTTGGGGCGTTACTATTGGATTGGTATCGCACACAAGTATAGCCAAAGATAGTCATTTAACATTCAAAACCAATCCCAAATTTACGTATTCAAAACATTTAATCCAAAAGTGTAAATATTAGGCCCAAATCATGATTTAATAAAATAGGTCCCCCAAAGTTTATCAGAGTCAGAAATGATCCTTGAACCCGCCTTCTTGCCAAGCTTCCACCAATCACATATTCCAAACATCTCTCAAATTCCTGAAAAATCATGCAAAAAGGTTAGCTTAAGCTGGTGAGTTCATAGGTTTAAGTTCAACAAAATCATAGTGGACCAGTAGGAGTTGATTTGCTATGCAAAACCTAAGATAGATAAATACGGATCCTACCCGGATCACCAACCAAAAACATGTCCCGCATCCAGGGACTACTCGGGCCCAACGACTCTAGTCCAGCACTGTCGTGGCAAAATCTAGAACAATTGCCAACCCCAGACTAGGTTGAGGTAGAAGTCTATTCTTAGCTAGGCAATAGTTATAGCAATTAGGATTGCTACCTAAGTCTAAGGAAATAACTACCACACATCTATCTAAACAGTCAAGCATATAAGCAAATCCAAATAGTTTTCACGGTCCGAAAACAGTAGCATGATTCTCACCCCAATATAGTTAAAAACGTAGATAAAAGTTGGGCTATGAAACTTACCTTAGCCACAGCAATGCACTATTCACTATTGACACGACTGGCATCTAAAGTTAATTTCCATGGCATCCAAAAGAATGTACAACGAGTACAATAGAATAGTTGTGACGCAACCGTGAGCAAAGAAGAAAGATGAGGCGTTGTTGTGGTGTCCATTACGAATACAACTCGTAACCACATTCAAGCTAGACCCTTAGAAAATGTTTTTGTTTCAAAACCCTAGCCATCCGAGTCTTAAAATCAAGATTAGAGGCGCGTGTGAGTGTTTGGATGTGATTATCTTGCAAAAACGTGACCACAAGAGACCGATCTATCGTTTGGGATAGGTGGTGTAAGAAGAAGAGGTGGCCGGAATTTGGCCGGATTCCGGTGACGGCGCCAGAACCCTAGCTTTTGGGGTGGCCGGATTTTATTTCTAGAGAGAGAGAGAATATTGTGTGTGTTTTTGTAGTGAGAGAAAGAAATGGTAAAAATGAAGAAGTGGTGAGGAGGTGGGGTATTTATACTCCAAGGGAGGACTAGACTTGTACACTCAAAACCACAAGGGCGAAAATGAAACTATCACAAAGGACCCGAGATGAAACTTCGTAAAACTATCGTTACATTTGATTCGGGGCTCGTTTTGACCAGCAAACGAGGAACTCGTGACTCGAGAGTTACGCCATTGATTTTAAAATATTATTTCCAATAAAAACGATATAAAATACGACTCGTATCTCAAATTAAATCAAACGATCGCTCTAATCAATGTTTCTCCAATTATGACGCATCGAGGATTTTACGAGTTGTCACAGCCTCAACTTATTAAAAGGAATCGCGTTCTCGCGATTCAATTCAAATTATCCGTTACAATCTAGAAGGGGTGTGTGCAAGAGCACGAGGGTTTATCTTCACGTTCCCTACGTGAATCTAGGATCTTGCTGCGAGTTTCTATGAACTTCGAAGACAGAGAGGCAACTTTACCAAAGTTGCTAAGTTTCATTACCTATGGTTTCGATAGGTCAATGAAGTTTAAACGTCCAAGATTAGGATTTCCTAAAGAGATAACGATTTCCTCATCGGCGAGTCATTTCTTCCTGTTACACACGAAATGTTGGGAACTCTCTACTGAGTCTCGATGGTAGCTTAAGGCTCTGAGCTACTGGTCTCAATCCTAGAAATGATTTTCCAAAGGATTGATATAGCGGGGATTAAGTTTCACATTTACTACTCGCTTCACATAATTTCATGGTGGATCCGTAAGCTTAATTCTAGGTTATCTCGGAGGGTTCAAGAGATTTACGTTGTCTATGTCTCCAAATGGTTTGTGAGTAACTTACATATCCATTTCAACTTAGAACGGTTTCCTTGGTATTATTTCGAACAGGTTTTAGGGTTACTAAGTTGGGGTATTTCCATTTCTTCCCAATCATCGGAATTTGATCTTACGTCCATAAAGGATTTCTTACGGTGCCTTTGAGGTACTAAAGCGATAGGTACGGTTATAGGAGAAGTTGGCCAATGGAAGGTGTCTATCCTAACCATTGACAAACTTGATAGGCACACTACGTGTTCTACTAGGAAGTGATAGATGAAAATGGGTGTGTGACTATTGCCACAATCCGGAAAGGATAGAAATCGGCATTTCCTAAAGCACATGGTTTCCTTTACGTGTGAATGAGTCCATTTGTGTAACTTAGGTTTTCCGATCGCGCTTCTTCCTTAAAGAGTATCGAAATGAGTTAAAGGTTGAGGCAGGAGGATCAGGTGTATATTAACCAAAAGAATCTTAGATAGGGAAAACGGATCAAGGGAATTTCCCTTTTTCCAATAGAAGTGCCATAGTGAAAAGAAGGTAAGGAGGTAGAGTTCAAAGGTGAGGTCTAGCTTATTGGAGCAAGTCACTTTACCGGAGGGAGAGGATTAGGTACCACCTCACCTCCTTAAAAGAAGATATTCGGGTTCTCTAGTGTTGCTATAACTATATGAGGAGGGACGAGCATTGTCGTCCATACTTTTCCTTTTTACTAATTCTCGGGAGGTGAATAGGTTGGTAAGACTACTATCAATCACTTAGGTAAAGGCGGGAATCTACTTCCAAGGTTTCGTCTATAGTGTAGCTTATCGTTTGGTGAGAGGTCCAAAAGGTTAGCAGGTGCTTCTCGAAGGATGAGAGAAAGATTATGTGATTGTCCTAGAGAACGTGGTTCAGGTTTCTCCTTAGGATTTCAAGATTCCTGCTGAGTACGAAATCTCTACTAGATGAGAAGTCTAGGAAGTTCAGAGTATGTCTCTATTAGAAAGTGTTGCTTACTACCATCAATCGGTCAGTTGACTTAGCATGACATCTAGGTTAGAGACGAAAGTACAACTCCTAAGAGAGAGTATTGGTTACTAACCACAATCTGTTTATTGACTCATTGGTGCACTTAACACTTAACGCAAAGGTTTGAAGGTTCAACTCCAAAATCATAATCTCCCGAAAGAGGTTCGAGTATCGATCAATATCAATTCAACTCTTAAATACGAGTGAACGTCAACGGCTCTAAGTAGGTATGCTAGAGAATTTCTCATCTATGGTTTGTAAGGTACCACGTTGATAAAATAGGGTAGGTATTACCATAACCGGTGGTGTGACGTAGCAGACTTTTGTTGACAAACAATGTTGAGGGTTCAATGTTTGCTAGAGTCAACATCGACATAACATTATCTAAGGATAATCCTCGGTGAAAAATTTCACTAAAACAAGTCGTTAGATCGTTATCGATAGGGGTTCCTACATATAGGATAAGGTACGATATCAACAGCAAGTAAGGTACTATCTTAACTGAAAGCTGTTGGCGAAGCAACGTCGACCACAATATTATCGGTTTAGCAACGTCGTCTCGATGACGTCGCTTAAATCAACTTCGAGTGAATGTTATGGTTCCGGAAGTTTTCTCAACAATCGGTTCAATACTAGGCTTGAGGTATAAGTGTCGGTAACAGGGTTACCAACGATACGAGGCTAGATGACAAATCCAACAGTGTTACTACTGAAACGATGTGGAATGATAATTCCAACAAGATTACTATCGAAATACGGTGGAATGATAATTCCAACATGGTTACTATCGCAACGCGACCGGATGACGTCTCGAAATCGAGTACCGACTACAGGTCGAAAGTTGATTTTAACAAAGTTATCAACGAAAAGGAGCCGAATAATAATTCGAGGCCAAACTATGACTCGAAGTCAAATGACGAGTTAAAACTTGGAGCGAGATCAAAATCTCAAATTCAAAAACCCAAAGACCAAAATCCAACACCGAATCCAAAATAATCAAGACCCAATCCAAAACAGCTCAAAACAATTTCAAATGCTCGGATAAGATCAATGAGTCTTATGTCGAAAAACAATTCGGATGAAAACAGTGCCAATCGGGTCTCACCCTATTTATGGCGAACTATGCTCAAGTGCTACAACCAAGAATTTCACATAAACGGAGACGTATAGTGATGCCAGAAGTGTTACGATTCCAGAGGTGTTACGATGCCAGTGTGTCGTGTGTGAGTGCGGGCTTTCGTGATGTTTAGCGAGTGTGAGTGTGCGAGTCCACCTTAAGTTTATCGTTCTTAAAACCAATCTCAAATCCGAACACAATTTTGTTATAACAATTCCCAGTATTTGTGAAATTCACCTCTGAGACGGACATAGGTGATCAGTCCATGTCCTGCTGTCTCTGGCTGAATATAGGTTATCAGTCTATATTCAATCGAGGTTCGACAAATTTTTATTAAGCAAGGCACAAACAGTTTATAACCAACTCTTAATATATATTCCAACTTCTATGTAATATGCCCAAAATGTATTCATTTCCTCATCTAAAAAATATCTCGTTGTTCCATTTAGTTATTAGCGTTAGGTATCATCGTGTGTGTGTGGAATCGACTCGACAAACACCATGAATGCACTCAATTACCCACCATGCGACTCATAATGACACAATGAGACGTCTAAATGATAAACTCTATAGTTAAATAAGTTTCGGAATAAATAGTTAGATCTTATCGAATTCGTCAATTCGATAAACTCAACCATTTATTCATGTCGCTTAATATCCCAGAACAAAACACATCCTAACGAGTCATAAGGATAATTCACCCATTAATAACGTTATCCTACGTACATAGCGGGCGCCTATTAGGTTCGTCAACCTAATAAGTCCGTTATCCACGTGGATCGACGCTATTAATGTTAGGTCATCCGTAACCCACGCACAACACATAAATGACATTAAGTATTCATAAATGACACCCTTCAATAAACGTACCCTAGAAACACTTAATGACTCCTTTTTACAAAATGTTTCTATTTTTAAACGTTGGTTCCCTTTTTTTAAAATGTTGGATCACAAGGCGAGCCTTGTTATCGAATGCTTCGTACAAGACCATTTATCATATACATTTTCTAGTACGATTTACTAGTGTATATATATATATATATATATATATATATATATATATATATATATATATATATATATATATATAAAATTTCGATATAATTTCAATATAAATTCATTCTTCTCACTAATAAATTTCAATAAAAATTTCAATATAAATTTCGAGTCATTATTCGTTTCGAGTTCCCAAGTCCGAGTCATGACTCTCGGTTTTTACACAATCATATTGCCCAAATAAATACTAAAGACCACGTTACGGCGTTGCCAGGGTAGTCGAGACTAGAAAGTCACGATAACACCTGACGTAGCGCAAAGTTGACATATATACCATCGAATCCAAAATAAACAATTTTCATATTTCTAATTAATCTCCCAAGCAATCTCATACCAATCTCGCCATCTAGACAGACAATCAAACATACCCAACACTATTAAACTCTTCCAATCGACTCTTTCAATTTCCCAAACACAACCGATTAACGAGTATTAAATCTAATGTTTGTCAATAACTTACCAATCACCCAAAACACAACAATTAATTTGTTATTCAATTAAGGCTGTTAATTGAAATGTCATTCGATTCCAAAAATCTGATTCATATCAATGATTCAACGTTAACCAAATAATCACACGTTAGCCCAATTTTATCATCTGAAAACACTTACTGGTTTCACATATCATTATACATTAACGTACATGAATTCATTATAAGTAATTAAAACCGATTACCACTTATTTGACAAATTTTAAGGAATGAAACAATGGTTTACGAGGGTTTCGACTCAAAATCGTGACACGAGAGCATCACCAATCGACATCATCAAAATCATTATAATCCATCATCTAGTTATGATCAAGGGCACAAACATGATAAGATGCAAAACACGTGAACATGACACACACACGATACCAATACACCAGTTTACATGCTTTATTAGCTTTAACGCTTTTTAGACTCGTGTTCATCAAAACTTAACTGTGGAACTCACGTTCATGAGACAAAAAGCCTCGTTTGTGACTCCCTGACTTAGCTATAATAGTAACATTTCCTTTACATTCCCAAATCATTTCCACGACCACTACTAATGTGCCAGTTTCAAATCAAGTGGTGAGATTACGCCAGGAAAATGCGTAACACTGATACTTTGAGAGTATCCTCATTATTTGATAAATAATGTTGACTTAAATCTTCCAAATACATTCCAATAAATCCCACGTATTTGTGTATATTCATACAAAGTTTTTTCTTTATTGTTTTGGGATATACCCAAGGCAACTACTATACTTAATATAAGCTAAGCGTTATAGACTTAAGGTTTGGGACTCCACACTCTCTGAAAGGTATAGCGCGTGCGAAAACATGAGGACATGATTTTGGTACATGTATAAGCATGAGGACATGCTTATAGGGCGTGCATAAGCATATAGAAATGCTTATGGGGTATGCGTAAGCATGAGGACATGCTTATTGTATGTGTATAAGCATGTGAAATGCTTATAGTGAGCTACTAAGATAGGCAGACTTAAATCGTCTACTAACAGGGCACACGCTCAATCAAGTGTTCAATCAAACCGTTCATCAAATCAGCCCTAAACATCTCATCAATCATCTTATCAATCAATTCGTCTAATGTGTTCTCAATCATCCATATCAAATCAATTGAGTTCAAATTTCCAAAATCATAATATACCGTTACTCAATTCAAATTCCGTAATATCTCGATAATCACATATCATTTACCCAAAATCAATAATCATATCTCCAAATCATAATGTTTCCATAATTAGTTCACAATATCCCTTAACAGATCATCTCATAATTCAAATCGCAGTTCATACCATGATCAATTTAGAAGCTTAGGCTTGGCAAGCGGGCGTGCGTCGGTCGAGGATCAATTTTCTCAAAAAGTGGTTATATTTTAGGGTTTATAAAATACCAAATTCTCTATAACCTTGAGCTCTGATACCAATCTATAACACCCCCAAATCTCGGTACATCGGAAGACTTAATCAAGTTTTTGGGGCGTTACTATTGGATTGGTATCGCACACAAGTATAGCCAAAGATAGTCATTTAACATTGAAAACCAATCCCAAATTTACGTATTCAAAACAATTAATCCAAAAGTGTAATTATTAGGCCCAAATCGTGATTTAATAAAATAGGTCCCCAAATTTTATCAGAGTCAGAAATGATCCTTGAACCCGCCTTCTTGCCAAGCTTCCACCGATCAAGTATTCCAAAATCATGCTAAAAGGTCAGCTTATGCCGGTGAGTTCATAGGTTTAAGTTCAACAAAATCATAGTGGACCAGTAGGATTTGATTTGCTATGCAAGACCTAAGATAGATAAATACCGATCCTACCCGGATCACCAACCAAAAACATGTCCCGCATCTAGGGACTACTCGGGCCCAACGACTCTAGTCCAGCACTGTCGTGGCAAAATCTAGAAAAATTACCAACCCCGGACTAGGTCGAGGTAGAAGTCTATTCTTAGCTAGGCAATAGTTATAGTAATTAGGATTGCTACCCTAGTCTAAGGCAACAACTACCGCACATCTATCTAAACAGTCAAGCACATAAGCAAATCCAAATAGTTTTCACGGTCCGAAAACAGTAGTATGATTCTCACCCCAATATAGTTAAAAACGTAGATAAAAGTGGGGCTATGAAACTTACCTTAGCCACAAAAGTGGGGTTATGACGCAACCGTGAGCAAAGAAGAAAGACGAGGCATTGTTTTGGTGTCCATTACGAGTACGACTCATAACCACATTCAAGCTAGACCCTTAGAAAATGTTTTTCTTTCAAAACCCTAGCCATCCGAGTCTTAAAATCAAGATTGGAGGCGCGTGTGAGTGTTTGGATGTGATTATCTTGCATAAACGTGACCACACGACACCGATACATCATTTGGGATAGGTGGTGTAAGAAGAAGAGGTGGCCGGAATTTGGCCGGATTCCGGTGACGGCGCCGGAACCCTAGCTTTTGGGGTGGCCGGATTTTATTTCTAGAGAGAGAGAGAATATTGTGTGTGTTTTTGTAGTGAGAGAAAGAAATGGTAAAAATAATGAAGTAGTGAGGAGGTGGGGTATTTATACTCCAAGGGAGGACTAGACTTGTACACTCAAAACCACAAGGGCGAAAATGAAACTATCACAAAGGACCCTAGATGAAACTTCGTAAAACTATCGTTACATTTGATTCGGGGCTCGTTTTGACCAGCAAACAAGGAATTCGTGACTCGAGAGTTACGCCATTGATTTTAAAATATTATTTCCAATAAAAATGATATAAAATACGACTCGTATCTCAAATTAAATCAAACGATCGCTCTAATCGATGTTTCTCCAATTATGACGCATCGAGGATTTTACGAGTTGTCACAGCCCATTTAAGGAATGGTGTGAAAAAATGAACATAAAGCAACACTTTGCTTCAGTTAAAGAGCAAACAGAAGTCTAGGAGAAGGGATAAAGGCTCGGTTGGAAGAAAGAAGCAAAAATTGGCTAGATGAGTTGTCGTACTGTTGGGACATATATTTAAGTTGATAAGACAAAGTACATAAAAAATGAAGGACTATTGAAGACAAAGAAAGACAAGGGACCTACTTGGCAAAGAAGTATTTATTATTTAGCCCCTTGTAGTCATTTGTAACCCTAGTATCTTTATTATATAAAGAGATACAGGGAATTAGGTTTAAAAGTGTCAAACAATGTAAACATCAGACAAAGGTGTGTGTGTGTGTCTAGGGCGTGAGTTTATGAACGCCTAGACTATTGTGTTAGTCGACTAGTTGGTCAGCCTCAAGGATCATGGATCCCTGTTAGAGTGTAACCGTCTTAGAGTTGATCGTCTAGGATTGGGGCTGTAGATGTGTTTTGTAGAACACATGATGATGACGAAGAAACATTAGTAATAACAATGATAGTTTATTTATTCCGCTATGCATCTTATTATTGTTCATTGTTATTTGTACTTCATTGATTATCCTAGATAAGGTCTAATAAACCTAGAGCATCGATTCTTAACATGTGGTATCAGAGAGGGTGACTCTTGATATCTAGGATCTACAAGGTTTCTCAAAGAAAATGGCGAAAAGAAGAAAAATTCGAATCTGAAAAAATTCCCGTAATGCTTCTACCGGTCAGTTTTCAAACAGGTATAACTTTTTCATTAACCGTTGGATCGGGCTGAAATTTTAGGTGGATGTTCTTCATATACCAATCTAACTTTCAACCGAAGGGATCGTCGATCAGAGCTCATATTCAAAAGTTATTCACTGTCAAAGTTGGCTGCTGACAGAGTTTTTCAAGGTCGAATTTTTAGGGTTCTTTGTGCATTAAAATTCTTTTTCATGTTTAAAAGAGCTATATTAGTCATGGTGAATCAGTTTTTAACTGATAATGAACCCTAATATATCTCTAAATTCTTTTGATGCTTGGAAGGAAGCTGTTTTGGATGTGTGTGATTGATGTATTCTTAAAGCTTTCCATGAAACACTAGTTTCGCATATTTATATTGAGATGATTGGAGCTTTAAAGAAATTCATTGGTTACTAATGATACGAGTGACAGCGAAGGAGCAATGAAACACACGAGTTTGTTTCCACTTCCTTCAAGAAAGGTAACCACTGCTACCCCTCGCTCATTACCACTGCTCGCATTCAGTCGTTTCCACTGCTAGCTTAAGACCGTTACCACTGCTAGTATATTCGTTGTTTCTACTGCTTGTGATGGTTCGCACAAGTTATATTCTTGGTACTACTCATACATTCTAATTAATACTACTGCTCCAAGATGGTTTACTGTGTTCATAACGAAGGATAGGGCGAAAAGTAAAAGGTGGAAAAGCTACGTGATACTTGGATTAATACCAGGTCAATGTTCACGCTTGATTTATTCATGGGACTAAGTGTAGCATAACATTTGTGAGTAAGTGCAAGATAGGGATCACAGTTGCTACTACACTCGTATTTTTGATATTGATTGCCTAATCTTCCTGCTCCTATATTGCTGAGATATTACTTTGTATGATGAAGACTACTACTGATTTGTACATGGTATATTATAAACTTTTGGACGGTGGCTTTTATCCAATGAATGAGACAGTGTTATTTGTTTTTGGAGGAGGTCACGTAGTGTTGTTCGATATACATTGTTTCCGCTGCTTATATCATTCGATATCGGTCAACATATGATTTTTGGTTCTCGAATTGTTTTGGACTTGAGGTGAAGTGAGAATGATACACACACATGGATTTTTGGTTCACACACACATGAGGTTTTTGGTTTTAGTGTTATATGTTCTTAAACTTTTCAAAGGCTCGGATTTGGTTCATTGAAAAATTGATTACGAAGATGATTGATTATCACTTATTTGGTGTTGTAGTTGAGTTTCACAGGTGCGTGTTCTTATCATATCTCAAAGTGAGTATTACACTTTGTAGATAACTTGTTCGTGCTTAAAGGATGTTGATGAAGACTTGCAAAATCTAGTTTTCATAGGTCAAGGGGTGGATGGATGAAGACCTAGTTAACTATCACTTAAAAGAGTTACATTGTAGTGCTCAGTGTCTCATTATCGATGAGGATTTTGTCAAGAGGTTGCGATCTACTTATATTATTGTTGTGGTGTAAGTTCGACGTCACGTGGATAGTACAAGACATAAGACACAAGCTTGGGATATTTTACTTCTTCAACAAGTTTGTTATATTTGGTTTTCTTCACAAGTAATCATTACAAGGAGCTTACAGATTTGAAGAATCAAGAAGATGGTTAACACATGGGTTTCGGGGGAAGCTTATTGTTCAATGTTTAACCATCTACATGCATCATTCGAGGGGAAGATTTTTACTCTTATAATTCATTATTATTACTTTTAGTTTAAGTATTTAGTGTCTTAAGTTCATTTTTAGTTGCGGAAAACTTCATGGTGGGTAATTTGAGACATTAGATGGCTGAATTGGAAGTGTGGTGATGATTTGTGATGGTCAAGATCAAAGTTGCTTATATTTGTGATTCTCCTAGTCGATTTGACAAAAAGGGGAAGAAGTACTTGGAAGCTGCAACTTGAAGATTCTTGGTGATTGCATGTTTAAGGGGAAGTTTGTTTATCTTTCATGACATATTTGTTCGTGCTTATTTGGTTTTGTCATTATCAACTAGGGGAAGATTGTTGGGACATATATTTAAGTTGATAAGAAAAAGTACATGAAAGATGAAGGACTATTGAAGACAAAGAAAGACAAGGGACCTACTTGGCAAAGAAGTATTTATTATTTAGTCCCTTGTAGTTATTTGTAACCCTTGTTTCTTTATTATATAAAGAGATACGGGGAATTAGGTTTAAAAGTGTCAAACAATGTAAACATCAGAAAAAGGTGTGTGTGTGTGTCTAGGGCGTGAGTTTATGAACGCCTAGACTATTGTGTTAATGATATTGATTGGTCCTACATCACGTTCTATGGGCACACCGCACAATGATCAAGTCTAGAAATGAAGACACTCCATTCTCATTAACATACGGAACGGAGGCTGTTATCCCAGCTGAGTTAGGGATGCCTACATGGAGGACAGCGGAAGCTAACATGGAAAAAATGACGAAGCATTGGAAACGAACTTAGATCTCCTTGAAGAAAGAAGGGAACAAGCGGCAATACGTGAAGCAAAAAGCAAGGCGAAGATGGAGAAATATTATAACTCAAGAGTCCGCAATACAAGCTTCAAACCAGGAGACTTAGTATATCGAAACAATGACGCAAGCCATGCCGAAGAAGGAGGGAAATTAGGACCCAAATGGGAAGAACCCTACGAAGTCAAGGAAGCTCTATGAAAAGGCGCATACAAGCTGAAGGACCGTGCGGGGAATAAAATCCCACGAACATGGAATGTTTGCAATCTTAAGAGATGTTACATACATCAAGTGTAAGCAACCCGTCCCTCGCGGATTCCACGAAGGAGGGTTAATGTCACAATCTATCTTTTAATATTGTAATGTTTTTATGATTGAATGAAAAAAAAAGGTGAAGCTTAGCTACCTTCACCAGCTTTTACTTTAAAAAATCCTGATCTTTTACTTTAAAGAAAAATATTAACATATGTAAGTAAGACGCGCATACATACGGGCACGACCCATACAACGTTATTCCTGAATAACAAAAGGCTGAGTAACCTCCAAATTAACTCAAGATACATAAGAGATGTTGCAAGTCCAGTATCGGGCTAATAACCCACAAGTATTCAAAAAAGACTATTATAATAGGCACACCAGTGTGAAGATTAAATAGAAAAACAATACAAAGTTTCGAAACAACAAAAAATGCAAATGATAGACTGTCTACAAAAATAAAAGTGCCGCGCTTTGGTAGGCCACAAAGTAGGAAACATAGAGTATTATTACAACAAACTACACTTGGTCGGAAGGGTTCGCAAACGGGTCCGTCCCAGACTGTTGGGAATTATGTGAAGTATGGTTACTGCTGAAAGGATTCTAATGAAGTGTATGGATTCTACCGAAGACATAATTCTGCTGAAGCTTTATAGTTATTAGTTTGTTTCTGCGGAAGTTATTATTCCGTGTTTAGTATATTTAGTTTGGATATACATGAGCTTTATTAGGAAGTGATTGTGTATATCTTATTTAGTTTTATGTTTATACATTTCTTGGGAAACGGTTTAGGGTTTTGTTTAGGGTTCCTTGTCTATAAAAGGAACACAATAGTATGAGTTATGTACCGATTGGAAAAACAAAGATTTTATTAATATAAAGATCCATAGAGGATCACAAAGTTCTTAGTTATTCGTGTTACTTGTGTTTATAATTCCGCTACTTAATACAAGTTGTAGAGATTGTCTTTTACTGTGCTTGTGATTACATAGGCATAGCTGACGATCCACGAGCTCAAGATCTATCAAGGTCTGCTAGTTTCAACAAGTGGTATCAGAGCCTCGTGAGAGTCTCTACGATACTAAGAGCTGTTCATTGTTTTAATCCTAACAATCACTACATTCTTCACCATGTCTGGAGTTGTGGACGATGTTGAAATTGCCAACAACAATAACGGTGCCTCCCTACAACAGCTTAGTCTATCCAACAGCAATGCTAAATTCCCATACTTGAAGAGAGAAGAGTATGACCTTTGGGCCATGCAGATGCAAAATTGGATTTCCAACATTGATTGGAATCTCTGGTCAATCGTGCTGAAGGGAAACAGCTTAAAAAGGACAACCACTGATCCTGATGGTACTGTTGTCATTGCTCCTCCAAAATCTGCTAATGAGATCCTGGCAGTTCAAAAAGAGCACAAGGTGAGAACTATACTTCTTCAGGCGATACCTCAAGATCACTTGAGTGATTTTCATTATATGGGAGATGCTAGGGATATATGGTTGGCGATCAAGGCTAAGTTCGGAGGGAATGAAGAGTCTAGGAGAATGAGAAAGTCCATGCTGCGACAACAGTTTCAAGACTTTCAAATTTTTGAAGAGGAAGGAATTCACAAGGGCTACGACAAGTTTCACAAGATCTTAAGTCAGTTAAGTCAGCTAAAGGCAAAGCCAGATAATGATGATTGTAATTCTAAGTTCTTGAGGTCATTACCTTCATCCTGGCTACAAGTAAGCATTGCTTTAAAAGCTAAAGGTGGTTTGGATATGCTTACTTTTGATGAGCTATACAACAAACTTAAAGCTCTTGAACATGATGTAAGAAGTCCTTTTCGGTCATCATCCACTACTAGTCACACAGCCTTTGTTGGGGCATCTACCCCAAAGATGATCCATGCTCCAAATCCAACAGAGTATTACTCATCCTCTTCTTATACTGCTGCTTCATCTAGTTCTCAACAAAAAACTAGTGGGGTAATGGAAGAGGTACTTGGATCCTTCTTTGCTGATTATGATACTTAGCAGCAACTTGCATATGAGGATTTCGATCAGGTGGATCCATTGGAGATGGAAGAGATGAAGTTAAATTGGCAGGTGGCCATGCTTTCTATAGAAATCAAAAAATTTTAAAGAAAGGCTGGAAGGAAGTTCGGCTTTCAGGGAAGAGATCCAGCTAGGTTTGACAAAAAGAAGGTCAAGTGCTTTACATGTCATCAAATGGGTCACTTTTCCAGAGAGTGCAAGGACAGGAAAGCTGGTGATGAGGTGAATTACTCTTCCTATCAGCAGAATCAAAGGGATGCTGGAAAGAACTCAGCAGCTTTGGTTACTCTTGATAAAACTGTGGACTAGACGCAACATGAGCAGGAGAATGATGATGGTCTTGGTGGTGTCCATACTGGGTTGTTTGCAAGTTGTACTTCAGAGGATAGGCATGATCAGATTGCACTGATGGGCATCTCTCAGGTACAAAACTGTGTGTTTGGTTGTAGTGAGCGTTATAATGAACTCAAAGAAGCTTATGATACTTTGAAACCTAAATATAATGAATGCTATGTTGAGGTTGATGCTTATAAACATGCTTTAAAAATATTAGAAAGACAAAAGGTTTGGTTTCAGAAGAATCAAATAGCTTATGATAAAAAAATTAGGATATTAGAGAGTGATCTTGAATGTTCTAATAATGAGTTAAAAAGATCTGAGAAGTTAAGAGCAGATGTAGAGTCAGAGAATCTAGAATTGAAAAAGAAACTAGATGAAGAGGTAGCTAGGAATAATGAATGGCAAATGAATGGGAACAAACTAGCCAGTCACATATATGGTAGTCAATCTGTGACTTCTACAATAGGTTTAGGTTTTCAAAAGTTTGTAGGGCTAGAAGCTAGGAATGATGGGCGTAAATCTACACCAGCAGGCTTAGCTAACTTTGTCAAAGAAGGTGACCTACATGCCGTACGTGGACCTATTAGAGGTGAGCACATGCCAATTGACCTTTCTATTTCTACTGACTTTGATGGATCACACCATCTTTATGGCAAAAAGTCAAAAGACTTGCCAGACCCTGAAACATCTTCTAATGACTTTGTCTCTTGTGTTAACAGTGACAAGTCCTATGAGCAAGGGTCCACAGAGTGTGATTCAAATGACAAGTCTGACCTTCCCAAGTATGACCTTCCCAAGTCTTCACCCCTGTCTGCACCCAAGACTACCTATAAGCATGTCAGAGTTGTTGCCAAGGAATCAACTTCCAAGACAGTTCCCTCTGAAGACCTGTTTTCTAATTCTTTGCATAATAATTCTGTTAAAAACAATTCTTTTCATGGTTTTGGTTTGAATACTTCTGCTTGTAATAGAACATCTTTTGGTTTGAATAAATCTTCTAAACAGAAGACATGTTTTGTGTGTGGAAGTAAATTTCATTTAATTAAGGATTGTGATTATCATGAACAAAGAATGAGTAGGTGTGGTGATTCTAGGACATCTAGACCAATGTGGACCAATGTTAATGCTATACCACCTTATGTTCCACAAGCATCTTATACTGATTCTCCTTTTACTTGTAGAAGATCTTTTGCTAAACCATATGTGCAACCAACAAGTTTGTATTTTAATAATGGTTTTTGGCCTGGATATGTTGACTCTATGAATGCTGGGAACGGGTATAGGGAGACTGCTATCAAGTCCTCAGCAGGTTGTTCTTGGAATCAAAGGGGACCTAAATATCAATGGAAACCCAAGAACAATAGTGGATCTTTTACATCTGCTTGGCATAAATCAAATGATCCACAAGGCAGGTTCAAGTCAGCAATGACTTGAGCCTCCATAGTGTACTAATATTTTGTATAATTTTTGTTGTTGTTGTAGGATCATCCCCTTAAGCATAAGGATATTGGAATTGTTGACAGTGGTTGTTCAAGGAGTATGTCTGGAAACAGGGATTTGATGCATAACTTTGTACCTATTGAAGGAGGAGGCAATGTGACCTTTGGTGGAAGTGATGGGAGAATTACTGGGAAAGGGACCATCAAAACACCTCAACTGGATTTTGAGAATGTATACTATGTCAGGGAACTCCAACACTTCAATTTGTTCTCAGTCTCACAAATATGTGACACCAAGAACAAAGTACTCTTCTCAGAGGATGAATGTCTTGTGCTGTCTAAAGACTTCAAACTCCCAGAAGAAACCTCAATTCTGCTGAGAGTTCCTCGAAATCACAATCTTTATACATTAAACTTAACTGTTGTTAAACCAGATGGTGACTTAACTTGTTTGGTGGCCAAAGCATCCCTGGATGAGTCTACCATATGGCATAGGAGGATGGCTCATGTGAACTTCAAGACCATAAACCAGCTCTCTAAACTGAGTCTTGTTGAAGGTCTTCCTTCCAAAGTTTTCACTAATGATCATAATTGTGTTGCCTGCAACAAAGGAAAGCAACACAGAGCCTCATTCAAAGCTGTTACTACTGTGAGCATCATTTCTGAACCTCTTCAGCTGCTTCATATGGATCTTTTTGGTCCAACTCAAATAAGAAGCATAGATCACAAGTATTTTTGTTTGGTTATCACTGATGGCTATAGTAGATTTTGTTGGGTATTCTTTCTGAGGACTAAAGATGAAACATCTCCAGTGCTGAAAGACTTCATTACCCTTGTGGAAAATCAGTTAAACAAGAAGGTTACAGGAATAAGGTGTGATAATGGGACAGAGTTCAAGAATGCTGTACTTATAGAACTCTACAGGTCTAAAGGTATTAAAAGGGACTATAGCACTCCAAGAACCCCACAACAAAATGGGGTGGCTGAAAGGAAAAATAGGACCTTGATTGAGGCTGCAAGATCTATGCTAGCAGACTCTAAGTTACCCACTATGTTCTGGACTGAAGTTGTTGGCACAGCTTGTTATGTGTTGAACAGGGTATCCATTACTAGACCTCACCTCAAAACACCATATGAACTTTTGTTTGGGAAAGTTCCTGCTATCCATTACCTCAAACCTTTTGGTTGTCAAGTGACAATTCTTAATACTAGTGATCCACTTGGTAAATTTGATGAGAAGGTTGATGATGGTTATATTGTGGGCTATTCAGCTCATAGTAAAGCTTACAGAGTGTACAACTTGTCTGCTAGGAAGATAGAGGAGACTTTGAACCTGAGATATCTTGAAGATAAGCCTAATGTTCAAGGACAGGGTCATGTGTGGTCCTTTGACCTTGATTACTTAACTGATTACTTGGGTTATTCTAGACATATGGCTAACCAAAATGCAGGTTCTCAACAGTCTCCTACTAACAATGAAGGTACATTGGATGCTGATTCTGACAGTGAGCTTGAAGATGGTGAACAACCTATTACTGTGCCTTCTTTCTCCACGAACAATTTTGCAGGAAATTATTCAAAAGATGGTGCTGATATGAGTGATGATGATTCACAATATGATGAAGATCTTGCTAGGTTAAAGAAACAGGAGTATGCAGCTAACCTAGAGTGTCACACCCCCAAATTACCTGTTTTGCAGCGGAATGGAATTCCTGGGGGTTGACTGTCATAACATCACAATCACAGTTATATCGAACGACCTAAAGTGTCGTTTGGAAAATACATCGTTTGATTTAATAAAATAATCAGAGTTTACAAAATATAGGTCCCAAATAAAAATCAATTTGTGCGGAAATAAATTTGTTACAATTCAAACGATGTTTTAAAGTATATAAAACCCAAGTGAAACGCGTCGTCACCACGACTCTATGATATGTCCACATGCATGCCATGAAGTGAATGCCTTAGATACCTGAGATAAAACATGCTAAAAGTGTCAACACAAAGGTTGAGGGAGTTCATAGAGTTTGTGTTGAAATGTAAAGCCTTTCAAAATCGTTTATGCAGCAAAGGCATCGTAAATCCACTCAGTTCCAAGTTCCGCCCATACAAAACTTGCAACCTGTGTGTTCACAACCCATTGTCAAAATATGCATAGTTTATGTTCAAACGCGCATCGTCAAATGAATTCACATATTAGTGCATAACTTAATGTATCAATAGTTACTTGATATAACACATAATTCGTATAGTTTCAAATCGTTCCAAGGCCATTAGTTCAATGATTATACCACGACAATTAGCCCAATGATTATACCACGACAATTAGCTCAATGATTATACCACGACAATTAGTCCAATGATTATACCACGACAATTAGCCCAATGATTATACCACGATAATTAGTCCAATGATTATTGATATAGAAAATTCTAAGTATGGCAATACTGTTACTTCATATGGCTAAACATTCAGTTCAGATAAACATATAGTTTGCAAATAGACATGAATGTCATAAAAGTTGTTGAGCATGTATCTCCCCCAAAGAGTTTAATAAAAGCATTAAAACAATTGAAAATGGGGCTATGGAACTCACTTGGTACAATGATGCGATGACAAAAGTGAGTACACCGAAATGTAGCGTGAATCACTAAACTTGACCTATTATGAATGATATAATACATAATAAGTTATGATGCAATGTTATGCATGCAATTCGTATGATATCTATACCACTTATGAATTTTTGAAAATAATGCTTTTCATCGAAAAATAATTCTTACAATGTCTCGACAATTTAATAATTACTTTTCAAGCATTTACGTTGAAATGATATCATACGATAATCATTTAATGATTCATTATGAAATTATAACTTTTCGTCGTAAAATAATGTCATTTGAAGAATTCATGAAAGTGACTAAACGACCTCGAAAAGCTAGTCGTAAAATGGTGTACGTCGAGTGTTAAGAAACGAACTCAACGGTTTTTGGGAAGCTCGTATCATTATCTCAAAGTTTTAGTACATGAGTTTCCATCCTAGAGGTCTTGAACATAAAGAAAAATATAGGTAAAGTATGGTACTTGTAGCCAAAATATAGTTTAAGGATGGTTTTTCGGCAAAGTTTGAGCGACCGTAATTAATTCATTACAACTCCTCTAATCAAACGATCGGACATTTTGGAAAGTATACTTGGCGATTTCACTTTTACTAGAAAACATCACTTTATAAAAATTTCTAAATCAATGTTAAAAATAACCTTTAACTTGGTAACTAGTTTTTGCCGCAAAACTTGTCTATTAGAAATGTGTTATAGTTTTTCTTATATGATAATAGTTACGGCAACTTTTGTAAACGTGTATAATTTAGTCGTTACAAATCCGTTTTCTATGTTTTAAAGATCCTTAGCTTTGTATCAAAGCTTCATTTTTGTAAACGTGTATAACAAGTCGACATAACTTACAACGCCCAAGCTTCATTTTTGACTCGTACAAAATAAATATTGCTTGCTGAAATTCCAGAAAATTTATAGTTTTCGTCGCCAAATTGAAAAATTCATAACTTCTTCGTTATAGCTCCGTTTTAATCCGTTCAAGCGACCACGTTTTCGTTTTAAAGTATATTTTCCAAATATCTAGCCCAAAATATTTTGCTTACTGTCAGATTTTCCAGATTTTCAAAATAAGGACAGACCCTTCATTAAACTTGTCGAAATGAGTTTTTCTCGCGCCAAACCTATTCTAACCCATTCAAAACAACTCCGAAGCTATTCTAATCCTACCATACACCTTCTTAGGGTGTCATGGTTTCCTAGACATCACCAAAACTAATATATAACAAGGAGTAATTTATAGGATAGATTATATATATTTAACACTTAAAACCCTTAAAAAGTGGTATAAACATCACATAACTTGCATGTTTCTCAAATAAAATGATATGACCATAACAATGAATGTGAAATAAAAACATGAATATGAATGCTTACAAGAAATATGATGAGGTTTAAGGACAAAGGGTTTTTCCTAATCACTTGAGGTTTTTATTGCAAAACCTATACAACAAGTGATACTAGAGTTTAAAAATCTTGTCTAATAAAATTTTGAAGCTTCCTTCTTCTTGGTCTTGTGGCTGCCGAATTTTGGAGAGAAAGAGTAAGATAGTTTTGATCTTGTATTTGCAAAATGAAGTGAAGTGAAATGGTTTTTGTATAATACTTAAGACTTGGTTAAGATATTTGTAAGAAATTCAATGAGTCATCCCCCCTTGTCGACAAGGGGGGTTATCATTTACTTATGTATATTTTTTTTTTATTATTATGTATTATGTAAGATTTTGTGAAGTTAATGAAGTTAAGTGGTAACTTGTAGACACATTTGATTATTTAGGGTAGCGTTAGATAAAAATAAATTTTTACGGGTCAAGATAAAATATATTTAGGTCATAAAAATTATAAAAAAATACATTTCTTGCAAAATTTGAGTGAAATAATAACTATCGTATAGTATTTAATAAAACCGTCGTAATTATATAAATATAACAATTTATATACGAAATAAATTTAAAACACTGGGTAAACTCATAATATTATTTTTATAACTTAATATGAGTATAAAAATATATCAGGATAGTTTTTGGAAGTGTCGGATCAAATGTTCAAAATAATTAATTACGCGATAGCGTTTATTTAATATGAAAATAAACGTTTAATGAATAAATGCAAGACCATGCATGAACCGATATGAAATGATGTTATTGATGTGATGACATGTAGACTAAACCTAGTCTATATGAAATGACCTCGATGATATGATCATGAATTCACAACTAAATCATTACGGTTACGTGAATTTGATACTCGTAAACCTAGTTTACGATAAACGATAAATGATGAAGCATGAATAATGTTTTGAAATATGACCTGAAAATACGAGTTGTCATATAAAGGCTGAGAGAAATGCTGAGGAGAGTGCAAGAGAAACCATCAGTGGAAACAATCATTCTGCTGAAAGTGATCCTGTTTCTCCTATCATCTCCAAATCTGCTGACGGGCATGCTGTTTCTACTCCTATTTCTATTAGAGAGTCAACAGACCTTGGAGAACCTTATACACATTTTCCAAGACCTTCTGATCTTGGTCATCATCAACCAAAAGCTGGCATCTTCACCTCACCTTCCTATGATACTGACTTTGAACCTACAGTGACTAATCTTGATTCCTCCATTGATGTCAACACTACTGCTACTAAAAGGATCAACAATGTTCATCCACAGTCCAATATTATTGGTGATCCTAATGCACCTGTTAGAACTAGGGGATCAGTGACAAGTTCTAAATATGGTCAAGTGGCATTTATCTCTTATGTATCCAATCAACAAAGAGACAATCATACAGACTATGAGCATTGTCTGTTTGCCTATTTTCTCTCTCAAGTGGAACCAACCAGTGTTACTCAAGCCCTTGAAGATTCCAGTTAGCTTGAAGCAATGCAGGATGAAATGCAACAATTTCAAAATCAGCAGGTTTGGATCTTGGTACCACTACCTGATGGCAAGTATGCAATTGGGACCAAATGGATTTTGAAGAATAAGAGAGATGCAAGAGGTGTTGTGATAAAAAACAAAGCTAGATTAGTTGCTCAGGGTTATCGCCAAGAGGAGGGAATTGACTATGATGAGGTGTTTGTACCTGTTGCTAGAGTTGAAGCCATTCGGATATTTTTGGCTTATGCATCCTACATGGGTTTTATGGTATATCAGATGGATGTTAAAGGTGCTTTCCTGTATGGAGAAATAGAATAGGAGGTTTATGTCACTCAACCTAAAGGATTTGAAGACCCAGATCATCCTAATCATGTTTACAAAGTATTCAAAGCTCTCTATGAACTTCATTAGGCACCCAGAGCTTGGTATGCTAGGCTTTCTTCATTTCTGCTGAAGCATGGCTATAGACGAGGTGCAATTGATAAGACACTTTTCCTTAAGAAGAATTCCACAGACATCATTCTTGTACAAGTATATGTGGATGATATTATTTTTGGATCCACAAAAGAAGCTTGGTGCAGAGAGTTTGAGGAGCTTATGAAGGGAGAGTTTCAGATGAGTGCTATGGGGGAGTTGACTTTCTTTTTGGGTCTCCAAGTTCAGCAGAAACCTGATGGTATCTTTATCAGTCAGGACAAATATATGAGGGACATCTTGAAAAAGTTTGGTATGGAAAGTGTACGGACTGCCAGTACACCTTATGAAGCTCCTAAGACAAAGACCAATAATGAAGCAGATCCACCTGTGAATGTTCATTTATACAGGTCTATGATTGGTTCTTTGATGTATTTAACAGCTTCAAGGCCTGATATTACTTTTGCTGTGAGTGTTTGTTCGAGACATCAAGTTACTCCAATTACTTCCCATCTCAATGCTGTTAAGAAGATCTTTAAGTACCTCAAAGGCCAACCTCATCTAGGCCTTTGATACCCAAAAGAGTCTCCTTTTAAGTTGGAAGCTTATAGTGATAGTGACTATGCTGGTGCAAATCTGGATAGGAGGTCCACCACTGGAGGTTGCCAATTCCTTGGAAAGAGATTGATTTCTTGGCAATGCAAGAAACAGACTATAGTGGCTACCTCATCTACTGAAGCAGAGTACGTTGCTGCTGCTAATTGCTGTGGACAGGTTCTTTGGATTCAAAATCAATTGTTGGATTATGGGTACAATTTCATGAACACAACAATTTTTATTGATAATCAAAGTACCATATGCATTGTTAAAAATCCAGTTTTTCACAGTAGAACAAAACATATTGAAATCAGGCACCACTTTATAAGAGATGCATATGATAAACATTTGATAAAAGTGGTTAAAATTCATACTGATAATAATGTGGCAGATTTGTTAACAAAGGCTTTTGATGGACCAAGGTTTCAACACCTTGTGGTCCATATCGGTATGCTTAACCCTTAACTGCAAAGTTTAAGGGGAGGCATAGGCCTCAGGGGAGGCATATGCCTCAGGGGAGGATTTGTGTACACTTTGCATGATTTTATGTATACTTTTGGTTTGTTTGCTTTTCACTAACACTAACTAGCTAATGTTATCTTAGTTTGTTTTTCTTTGTTAGTTTGTGTGTTTCTCTGTGTTTGCTCTGTTTTGCAGATTGGTTATTCAAGTTGGAATTTACCATGGTTATTATTTGGAAAATGGTCAAGAAAGCTCTAAAGCTTGTTTCTGCTAAATTCAAAGTGCTGAAGCGAGCTATTTGTTTCTACTAAAGACAATGTACTGAAGTTATAATGTTCATTCAAGAGAAGTACTGAAGCAAATTGTTCATTCATTCAAGAGAAACAGTTTACAGCTTACAGCTTACAGAGTATAATCAACATCAAATGCAACTACTTGATCTACTAATCCTAATCTAGTACATATCATCTATTCCAACATCTAACATAATGTTGGATATGCATGATCGCTCACATCTTTCACACTAGATGCTGGATATGCATTTGTGAAGTCTTGCATAACCACCCATTCATTCTATCTCGATGGCTGGAGATGCATAATTACTATGGTGAGGATGCTAAGGATCAAAATGGAAAGGATGGATTGATGCAAATCATGATGATGAAGAAAAATAATATGTCCTTTGTGCTTCATCTATTGATTTCAACCAAAATTCAATCAATCCACCATCTTTAAGCATTTCCTCTATACGATGTGTGTTGATGCACCAAAACCTGGTGCAGAAAGACCGAGAACCACCTCTCTATCTTTAGGGAGTTTTGGTTTCTTCTGATGAGGAGCATGAAGAGCCTCAGCTTGCATCACTAGGAATCTTGGCTGATGCAGCTCTAACAACTCATGTTTCTTCTCCTATTGCTGCTAAGTCTTCAAAGAAAAAGGAACCTATTTGATATACTAGTAAACGGAAAAGACAATATCTGCATAAGGAATCCACTGAAGCTTCAAAGGAAACAATTATTGATATGATATTTGTTGATGTTCTAATGGAGGATGTTGGTGCTGAACATGGTACAACCTCGTTTGTACAAGAATCGTCAAGTTTTCAACCTTCAGCAGATGATAATGTTGTGTTTTTTGCTGGAAGAAGTTTTTATTTGGATTCTAATACTGAAGTCTTTTCTACACCTGTTGAGGATCTTTCTCAATCTGATTCTTCTGGTGTTCACATGGATGTTTCTTCTGAAATTCCTTCTCTGGATATTCCTCAAGTCTGTTCTGCTGAGGAGACTACTGATAAAGGGAAGGAAGCAATGATTGATGCAGTACTTGGTTTAGATCTGTTAAGTGAACAGGAGTTGAACGAACAAGAAAGAATGTTAGATGAGTGTGCACTGAACAAGAAAAGTGAGGAATTGGCTAAACAACTAGCAGCTCAGTCTTCTTCTATTTTGTCTCCTGAGAGACAAAGGAAACTGGATGAATTACGTATTCAGATGACTGCTGCACATTGGGATGTTTATACTCAGCAAGTAGTTTCTAATCCTACACTTGTTCAGAGTATCTTAGGTGCAGATTTTGGTAGTGATAATTTTGTGGATCTAATGATGGCTCGGGGACAACAAATGAAGCAAGAAGCAACTGCAAAGAGGAGAGCTATTGTTGCTCAAAGACATAAAGCAAAAAGGGAAAAACCAATGACTGTAGCTTAGAAGAGGGCTTATATGAGGAGGGTTGTGAAGAATCATAGTTCTACTATTTATAATGCTGGCATGTCTATGAAGCAAATCTGTGCTTTATCTGATGATGCTTTGATTAGAAAGTATAATATGATTATGAAGTTTTCTTCATCTGGTTCTACTTCTTCTTCTACATTGGAAAGAATTGCTAATATGTCTGATGTTCCTAAAGCAAAGAGACCTAAGACAGTTGATATAGTGGACAATTTTGATGTTGTTTCACCTCAGGTGATTTCTCCTGATGTTGCTACTGACGTGACTCCTGAAGCTACTCCTTTTACTGATAAGGTTTCTTCTGCTGAACCTTCTATTGTTTCTCCTAAAGCATTGTCTTGTGATGCATCTGTTGATAATTTGGGAGCTGCCTTGAGTAAGCAAGATGATCTAAAGGTTGTTAAAGCTAAGAAAGCAAGAGAGATGCTTGACAGAATGAATTCCTTACGTGATGGTGTTCCAAATATATCTACTTCTGCTTCTTCTACTCAAGCTGAAAATGTTCTTGAAGATTCTGAGAAAGGATTATCTCTGGGAATGAATACATCTGGTAGGAGGAAGAAAAGTATGGCTAAAAGGAAACTTAGTTCCTTAAGGAGATCTGTGAGACTAGCTAGGAAACATCTTTCCAAGAATATTTCTTTAGATCTCAAGGCTGCTGAGTCAACTTTTATTAAGGAAGGAACTGTTGATGTTTTTCCTGAAGGAACACATTCTGTATTGATCAATTGGACAGCTGGGAAGCTTAACACTGTTTATCGACTGGATAATTCTACTATACAGTTCAACTTCTTGAAGGAAATTTTTCCTTTGGTGGATAGACATGATTTGAAGATGCTGTATGAACATGTCACTCAGCATTATACGATTCATAAACCTCAGGGTTCTGGTTTATATTTATTGGGTGATCTTCAAGTCTTGTTTGATTCTCATTCTCCAGAGGGTAAAGGGTATTCTATTTGGCAGAATTCACATAAGTGGGAGATTGAGAGTTGGAGGTTTTATCCTTTGCCATGTGTTCATGTGGTTCAGACGCAATGTGGTATGATTTTGGGTATGTTCTCGGATAAGACTTATCCTTTGTCTGTTCAATTAATGGAAAGAATGCTAAGACAGAAGTTGGAAGTACCTCCTAATCCAGTTGGCAATGATGACCTTCATGCAACACAATGTGTTGGAATGATTAAAAATCAGCTTCTACAACATAAAGGTTCATCTTGATTGTGGTATTTTGTATCTTTTGTAATATTTGTTTTATTTATTTTTCTTAGTTAATAAAATAATAATAATAATAATAATAATAATAATAATAATAATAATAATAATAATAATAATAATAATAATAATAATAATAATAATAATAATAATAATAATAATAATAATAATGTTTGTATATGTTTGAGTTTGTCTAACTTTTATTGCAGGTTTGTTGTATATTATTTATGGTTATTGACTCACCAGATATACCTTGTGTATGTTCAAGAGTTAGCTAGTCCAAGGGGTACAGCTTTGGTAAAGACACATCAAATCTGTTGATAGCTGTAATGATTTGCTCAAAATCATAGGGACTGCAACCTCCCATGCTTAATTGCTGAGTGTTGTATGGTCATCAATTCACCATGGGCTATTCCTTTTTGGAATCCAAGAATTGACTAGCCCACAGGTATATGGCTTGTGGTAAAGGCATTGGAATACCATATTTGGTAATCAATTCACCAATTCTAAGAATTGACTAGTCCTGAGCAAACGACTACAGGTAAAGACATTTCAAATCCGTTTATATGGTTGCTGGTTTGCCAATAAATCAGATGGTTATCAGTGTACCATAGTTTTCGAACTGGAACATTTGGCTACTCCAGTAGTAATGGCTATTGGTAAAGAGACATCAAATCCATTATTTTCAATGATTCACCTCTCACGGGAGTTAACACACCTGGATGTGATGAGAATAGTTTGAAACTAATATGTTTTGATTTACATGTTGTCATTTGTTGCTGCAAAGATATGGAGTTTCAGAGTTTCTTCATCAAAGAGATGTTATTCTTTTGATTCTTTGCTGCTGGTATTTGTGAACAATCCTCTGGTGCTCTCTTGTTAAAGATCTATCAAGAAACTGGAACTTAACCAAGTCAAATTCCAGTTTAGGGGAGGATTGTTGGGAATTAAGTGAAGTATGGTTACTGCTGAAAGGATTCTGCTGAAGTGTATGGATTCTACCGAAGACATAATTATGCTGAAGCTTTATAGTTATTAGTTTGTTTCTGCGGAAGTTATTATTCCGTGTTTAGTATATTTAGTTTGGATATACATGAGCTTTATTAGGAAGTGATTGTGTATATCTTATTTAGTTTTATGTTTATACGTTTCTTGGGAAACGGTTTAGGGTTTTGTTTAGGGTTCCTTGTCTATAAAAGGAACACAATAGTATGAGTTATGTACCGATTGGAAAAACAAAGTTTTTATTAATATAAAGATCCATAGAGGATCACAGAGTTCTTAGTTATTCGTGTTACTTGTGTTTATAATTCCTCTACTTAATACAAGTTGTAGAGATTGTCTTTTACTGTGCTTGTGATTACATAGGCATAGCTAACGATCCACGAGCTCAAGATCTATCAAGGAATGCTAGTTTCAACACAGACTGCCCACAACCATCCGCACCAAGGCCACTCGCATCGATACCATGCCCAAGTATGTCTGATACTTTAGAGACAGACACACGAACTGATTCCACTAAAGATTCCATAAATGAAGGACAAATCAAAGAAAACCAAGTATCCGCAAGAGCCAACCAATCATGCAGAGAACCTTCCCTTGATTTTTTCGCTCTATCAAAACAACCTTTGATTGAAGCAGAAAGAGGAGACTCACTCATCGAATGACTCCCAGAAAGACAAGCAGGAACTACCAGCTGCTCCAAGTAAAATTGCCTATTAACAGTGGATGAGTTAGCAGAGGATACCTCAGGACAAAGTAAACGCATGACATCCTTAATAGCAGAATCCTTAAGAGCCTCAAAGGAGGATAGCAAAGGGAACTAGACACCGCGGATCACTTGAAGAGCATTTTCATAATCAGCCTCAGCAGAAGGGTTAAGAGCCGCAACACAGGAAAGAGATGTACCAGCCGTACCATGAAAATACCCGGCGACAAGAACTTCTTTCATTCCTTTACACGGCATAGCTAATAGCATCACTCAGTGCATCCAGGTAACCTTGCGAACTCCAATACTCAGACACGGCAAGCTTGAGACCTTCGGACAATAACCAACGGCGAAACCGACATATCATTAAGCAAGCACAAATGGAGTTTCTCCTCCAAATGCAGGGCAACTTTCGTGAATAGCTCCTTTAAACAAACAAGTTTCGAAGCACGGGGGCGGAGGTCCAAACATTCACTTTCCAAAACTTGTACCTGAAAGGTCATATAAAAAACAAAAAGTAAAGAGTGGAAAGAGCGGAAAGAAGAAGAAAGAACAAGAGAGAAAACTTGTTTGACAAATTCAATGTTGCGGGATTCAAGAGTAGAGTTCGCACACCGTAACCGCGCAAGCTTGACGTCCTTACCAACAACAGAAGACTCCAGCTCTTTGATTTTGGCACGCAACACTTCATTTTCATTGTCAGAAGCATCAGATTCAGCCCATGTCAACTGGGACTCTAGCCCATGAATCAAGTCAGCTTGAAGGCCACACCTGGCGGATAAATTCTCCTTCTATTGCAAATAGCGCTCTGCACGAATCCACAACTCAGAACCAAAGCACAAATGACGAGCCGACAAGACGTCGAAAACCGAAAGCAAATGGTCGTGACTCATTTCATGGAGTAAGGAGGAAAGCCTCGGGGGGGGGGGGGGGGGAACCCCGTCAACAACTTCACGGCAGTATAAGGGATTATCAAGAAGAGATCCATTTTGACACTTTCCAATCCGGAAGATAGCGCTCCTGTGAGTGCAGAGGGTCAAACCCGATAGAAGCCCGGGCATCACCAGCCAAAGGCTAACTAACGGAAGGACCAACATTCTTCAATACAGGAATAGCATGATTTTAATTTCGGGAGAAAGGAGAAGCATTCTTCAATACAGGAATAGCAGCTGGGACAGTTGTAGCAGTGGTGGTAGCAACACCCAAAATATTCTCGGACCTGGTACAAGAAGTAACCTCAGCCCCAGCAGCAAAGATAATAAAATCAGAAGAAGAATCAGAAGAAATAACCAACCTTTCGGGAGAACTAATATCAGGCTGACGCTTGAGGGAAGAACCAACAGAAAACCCAACCTATTGGGTACAGTCCCAAATAGATCTTATGAGCCTAGAAAGATTATAGTTGTCCTGTGTAATCACAAAACAACTAAGGAGAACCTTTGCAAGAATTGTAATCACGCGGAAAATAAATACAACACTAAAGAAGACGATAAACACAATAACTTGATCCTCTATGGATCTAAATTAATTCACTATTAATGTTTTCAAAGACGTACATGAAACCCTAGCCACATGTTTCTTTTATAGCACAAGAAACCCTAATGCAGCTTGCTAAGCACTCAAAAGACATGCTCTATCTATTCCTATTTTAACTCAAGCATATCACAACTAATAAACTAAGAAAACGGAAACTACATATCCATAGAAACACATTAACTATCATAGGAAACTGCACACTATCAGTAGAAACCTTTCTATCAGCGGAAATAACATAACTATCATAAGGAACCCTATCAGAGGAAACCAACTGTTTACATAATTCCTAACAATCCTCCCCTAAACTTGAATTTAACTTTGTTAACTTCAAGTTTCCAGATAGATCTTTAGCAAACAAGAGGATTGAGCCAAGCAGCAACTGAAAGCATTAGTAAACACCAGCAGAACACCTAGAACCACCAGATCAGCAATGAAGTCCAAGATCCCATCAACAAATCCTAGAGAAGAAGCAACAGGAACCAGCAGCATCAGTAACCAGAGTAGATTTGATAAGCCTTTACCAAGTAGCTACTCACTTTTGGGCTAGCTGATTCTTGAGTGGAATCATGTCATCACCCTAGTGAACCAATAACCAGTCCAACACTTAGAACGTGAATCAATGGTGTGTTGGAATACCCTAATGATTTTTGGCAAACCATCACAGCCATCAACGGATTTGAGTTGGCTTTACCTGGAGCTGTTTAAGTCAGGACTAGTCATGGTGTTCCATAGCCTTTACCACAAGCCATGAACTTGTGGGCTAGCCAACTCTTCATCGATGAGGACATGGTGAGTTGAGCACCATACAACTTATTTGCAAGTTGTCAACCATCCAAAGGATTTGAAATCTCTTTACCAGAGCCATTTGCTCATGGATTAGCCAATGTTTGGTGTGTGAGACCAGGGTACATTGATAACCCTCTGATTTTGAGCAAATTTGCAGCTATCAACAAATTTGAGAATACTTACCAGAGCTGTACCCCCAGAGTAAGTTAACCCTTAGCCCCAAAAGACATAGTGAGTTAAAACCATATGTAACTCAAATGTACAACATGATCCTCAAAATAGAAAGTTAGAAAACAAATAAGATATATACAATTTTTTTTTAAACACAATAATAAAAGATAAGAAACAAAACATAAACAAAAGGAATAAATATACAAATAACATCATACCATTCATGATTGTGAAGAATCAACATAAACAGCAAGAAGCTTATTCTTCAACCTTGTAATCAGCTGTTCTGCATGAGTCTGATCATTTGCAACTGGAGCAGTAGAGAATGTCAACTTCGTCCTCAACATTTGTTCCAACAAGGATGCAGATAATGGATAATCATGATCTGAAAACATATAAAGATAGACCCCAGACCAAGTCTGCACCACATGAACACTAGAGAGTGGATAAAAAATCCAACTAAAAACCTTCCACTCAGATTGACTTTTCCAAACCTTAAAAGCAGCACCATCTTGATGGTTAGAATCACGTAACACTTGAATATCACCTAACAAAACCTAACCAGCCCCTTGAGCAGGATGAGATTCAAAGTGTTTTGTTACCATACCATAAAGAGTAACCAAATACTGTCTATCTAGAAAATTGAGAACCTCAGAGAGAAAAGTAAAATGCCTAACAGTCTCATCCTTGCGATAAACAGAATTACAATCTCTCAAACCATCAAGACCTGTAGGAGTAAGTTTCTAGTTCACCAATGGAGACCATTCAACCAACTCCTCATCTGAATCATTTTCCTCAAAGTCCTTTATAAAAGAACTCTCAGAAGCATGAAGATCAACATGTATAGCCTCAGGTGTAGGCACATTCTTTGTGCTATCAACAGCAGAATCCTCCTCCTCATGAGGTGTAATAGGAACTGAAATTGAAGAAGGCATAACATCTGACATAGGCTCAGAGGAAATGAATGCAGCCTCAAAGGCATCAGTAGTCTTCAATCTCTTAGGATTTGGACCTTCCAAAAGATACTGAGAGTGCTTCACCTGAGTATAAGGATTGAGACCGTCCTTTTCCAATCTTGAGAAAATGGTGTTATATTCTTTAACTAACCTATCATCAGAGAAAGTTTTCACATATGCCATACTCCAACCTGATTGATATACAGAAGAGCTTATATTCTTTACAAATTCTCTCACATGTCTCCTTTGTTCAGCTTGAGATAAAGGCTTTTCCTTTCTTGCTTGAGCCTTTCTTTCAGCCTCTGCCTTTTTCCTTTGATTCACCAAGGTCCTTATATCATTAACATAGTTATCAAAAGTAAAGGCACCTCCAAAAATGGATTGGGCAAGACTTGGATTGCTAGAAACATCATTACCTAGTTGATTCCAAGTCTCATCTATGAATCCCATAGCCAAAGCATTTAACTCCATCATTCTCTCATGTGTGATTGCAGGAGCTGACTCAGCTAAGAATTCTGCATTAAAGGTGGCCTGAGTTTGTTCTGCAACCCTTCTATCACTCATTGATATCTCATGAAGTTTGAATAATCTTTCCTGTTCAGCCTTATCAACACCAAGTTCCACGCCTTCTTCTTCAACCAATGGACTTTTTCCTTTATCATCGGAAGAAACAAGCAAAAACTCATCTGCAGCATTGACAGCTATGGAATCAGAAGGAATAGACGTATCAGCATAATGTGGAGACTCCTTTTCTTCCACATGTTTCTCAGTAGTAACATCATCAGGAGCAATTACATCCTCATCAGCAGCACTAGATGATTCACCAGCATCTAACCTAGTCTGGAGAGTCATCTTACTAAGATAGCTCCTCCTTTTCCTCTGTGTCCTCTGAAATACCTTCACTTGTGGAGCAATAGGAGGTTGAGTCTCTCCAAGAGACACAGATGCAAGAACATGAAGCTTATCCAAATCTATATTCACTCTCTCATGTCCCTGTTCCTCCTCATTATCACACAGTACAAGCCTAGTCCTCCTCTTGTTCAACCTCACCTCCAAATCTGTTACTCTCTGTAATACTTCCACCAATTCACCACCCATAGTATTTTTAGTCTCCTTCAGCTCTTCCTGTGTTTCCTTAAGCTGGAGCTCCAAATCATCAACCTTTTTAGCATACCTGTGAAGCAAACTAGACATATTCATTAGCATAGTAGGATCCTTAGCTCCACCAGCAAGAATACCTGTGGTTTGATAAGCTTCATTGGACCTAGGAGGAGACACAATTAAATCATCACCAAGAGTAGTGTCATCCTCAAAAGGTTGTCTAGGTGGACTATGTGGCTGATTACTAGTAGGAGTAGGATTAACCTCAGTCTCAACAAGAGTTTGGTCCTGTGAGGTAGAAGCAATTACTGGCTCCTCAAGACCAAAAAATCTTGGTGAAGGTGGGGCATTAAGGTGAGGTGAAGGTGGATGTTGTGTGTCATCAGGGGCAACTGATGCAGATGCATCAGCAACAACATTGACACCAGGCAACATGTTTGGTAGTAAGGGTCTATGTTCTCCAGTAAAACCAGTTTTCATTGTAGCAAATTGCTTAGCAGTTAATTTAGTAATGACCCTAGGAGTTTTGTCAGAGGTTTCAATGCTTAATATCATTTGTAAGAATCTAGGATACATTAGAAATTTATGTTTGGTATCCTTCACATTTTTAAGCATTTCCTCAAATATATATTTTGAAAAATTAAATTGTCTCCCATGGGCCAAACATATAATAGCATTTGCAATAGAACTAGAGAACTGATCCCAACCACCAGATTTGGGACTTAGGCATTGAAGCAGGGTATGGACTAAAAACCTCCACTTAGGGCAAAATCTATTTTTAAACCAAATTATTTTTCCATCAAAAGGATACCCTAAGCTTGTTAGTCCATAAATGATTTCATCTCTATTATTCTCAAAGAGACCATCTGCATCATCAAATTGCAACTGAGTCCTAATGAGAGACTCAGTTATCACATACTCTCTTCCATCAGTGGTGGCCACAATCTCCTTGGCAGAGCCAGTAAGAGATCGCTCCTTAGCTGTGGCCCAAAATTGTTTGACAAGTGAGTCATAAACAATTGATGGAGAGTGAGTAAGAGCATACCTGATTTTGGAGCGCAAGAGAAAATCCATCATTGAGTCATACAAGTCGCTCCGTTTGGTGTGATCCAAAAATGCAGTTTTGTTATGATCCACTTTGTATTCGAGTGGTGCCATAGATATTGATTGAGAAGATTGAAGATGAGCGAGATTCAAATGAAGAGGGAATTTGAGTGAGGGTTTCTTCTGATTGACTATTAAATGAGTTTCCCAAAATAGTCGTTTAAATTGAAACACAATCTTTGACTAATTTTGACCAAAAATAACCCTGAAATTAAATCCCTAAATTTTAGCAAAATCAGCAGCAATGAAAAGTCAAACAGCGGAAACCAAGCAGTCAATAGGAGGAAACCAATTAATTTTTGTCCATAGTAACAAATCAAAGCTATCCGAAGAATCCATAGCGCATCAGAAGAATTCAGTACAATATCATCGGCAATGAGAAGAGAATCAAATCAAATCTTTGACCCATAACAGTGCCGAAACTGTCTCCACACAGAACTTTTAGCGATCCAAATTCCAACCATCAATATTTACCATATCTTTTACTAACCAAAGATTCCAAAAAAACCTATAAAACCAACCCCATACAGCAGAAACATACACACAACCCTCATAACCCTAAGCACAAAAACCAAAAACACATAACCATGAGCAATTCACCCAATCATCCAATTGAACTATCATCATCAGATAGTGAACCCCATTGGTTAAACTATTTCCCTCTTGGTGCTTCCAACAGCATCACCTACATCTCAAGAGATCCTCCCACAAGATCACCATTTTACTACACAACTTCATAAGAAGATCTTCCCAGCCCTCCTTCTCAGAATGAGGTTGAGGTTTCTAGTGCAGAGCTCAAAGACATGAATGAAGACTCAGATGATGAGGTGAATGATCCAACTTACAGGCCTCGCAACACCAGATCCATGACAGTTGCTCCTCTTGCTATGCTACCACCAAGTGCACCAATTCCAGACCCCCAACCCTCCACATCTAATCCCACCAGAAGAAGCACTGTGGCGGGTCTTGTTGCACGCCCAGTGGGAATGGATGGATAGGAGGGGAAGAGAGCATCACAGGATGCTACAGTGGGGAAACATAAGGCCAAAGCGGAGGCCTTGATGAGAGAAGCTTTGGTCTGAAGAAGGGTTCAAGGGATGAAGGGATGCAGAGTCTATGTCTTGTTTGTCATGTTCAGTGTCTGTAATGATGTCCCTGCATCTGAGAATGCAATTTGCTTAAATGAATAAAAGTTTGTTCCTCCTAACTTAGACATCTGATTCCCATGATTGTGTGTTTGTAACTTGATCTGCAAGATGGTTAGTAGAACACAAAGTATGCAAAACAATATATACATATATATATACATAAAATCAAAATATATATATACATCAAAACAAACATTATATACAGATATATACAAAAAATATACATCAAAGAGACCTCCCCTTAAACCAGAATCCTCCCCTTAGGCCACAATCCTCCCCTCAAACACAACAATCAGGGGTTGATCATGCCTATATCGAAAATCAAATATTAAAATTTGGGTCCATCAAAAGCTTTTGTTAATAAATCAGCAACATTTTCATCTGTATGAACTTTAACCACTTGAATAAGGTGTTTTTCATTAGCATCTCTGATAAAGTGGTGTCTAATTTCTATGTGCTTAGTTCTTTGATAAAAAACAGGATTTTTGACAATACATATAGTACTTTGTTTATCTATAAAGATTTTAGTGTTCATAAAATTGAACCCATAATCCAATAATTGGTTTTGAATCCAAAGGACCTGGCCACAACAACTAGCGGCAGCAACATATTCAGCTTCAGTAGAAGATGTAGCCACTATGGTTTGCTTCTTACATTGTCAAGAAATCAATCTCCTCCCCAAGAACTGACAAACCCTAGTAGTAGACTTGCGATCAAAATTAGCACCAGCATAGTCACTATCACTATAAGCTTCCATCTCAAATGGAGATTCTCTAGGATACCAAAGACCCAATTTTGGTTGGCCCTTTAGATACTTGAAAATCTTCTTGACTGCAGTCAAATGGGAAGTCAAAGGTGTGACTTGATGCCTAGAACAAGCACTAACTGCAAACATGATGTCAGGCCTAGAGGCAGTCAAATACATGAGAGACCCAATCATTGATCTATAGAGATGCACATTAACAGCAAGATATGGGTTTGACTTAGCCTTAGGAGCCTCATATGGTGTAGTAGCAATCCTAACAAGTTCTATATCAAACTTCTTGAGGATATCATGCACATACTTCTCTTGATGAATGAAAATGCCATCTGATTTTTGCTGCACTTGTAAGCCCAAAAAGAAAGTAAGCTCACCCATGGCACTCATCTCAAACTCACTTTTCATCAAATCTTCAAATTCTCTGCACCAGGCTTCTTTGGTAGAACCAAAGATAATATCATCCACATATACTTGCACAAGAATGATATCCTTTGTGCTCTTCTTGATAAAGAGAGTCTTATCAATAGAACCTCTTCTATAACCATGTTTCAGTAGGAATGAAGAAAGCCTAGCATACCAAGCCCTAGGTGCCTGATGTAATCCATATAGTGCCTTGACCACCTTGTAGACCATATCTGGATGATGAGGGTCCACAAATCCTTTAGGCTTAGTGACATACACTTCTTCCTCAATCTCACCATACAAAAATGCACTCTTCACATCCATCTGATAGACCATAAAGCCCATGTAGGAGGCAAAGGCCAAGAAAAGTCTTATGGCTTCTACTCTTGTAATAGGAGCAAAAAGCTCATCATAATCAATACCCTCCTCTTTTCTGTGACCCTGAGCAACCAACTTAGCCTTGTTCCTAACCACAATACCCCTTGCATCCCTTTTACATTTGAGAATCCACTTAGTGCTAATAGCATATTTACCAGGAGGCAAATCAACAAGTTCCCATACATTTTGATTCAAAAATTGTTGCATTTCCTCCTGCATAGCAGCTACCCAATCCTCATCACCTAGTACCTGTGAAATACTGGTAGGTTCAACCTGAGATAAGAAACAAGCAAATAGACAATGTTGAAAGTCTATATTATTGGTCTTATGTTGAACACTTATGTAGCTGAGAAAAGCTGATTCACCAAATGATGTCTTCTTGACCCTGCTTCTAGTTTGAACAATGGAAGTAGGATCACCAATAATAAGGGATTGTGGATGAACTGTGTTAATCCTTTTTATGACATTAGGACTAACATCCACAGATTATTAAGTGTTGCTCCAAAGTCATCATCATAAGAAGAAGAGTCAAAAATGCATGTTCTTAACTGATGATGAATGCCATCCAATTCAGAGGTAGAGTGTTGTGAATTGGCTAAATCACATGGAGTGGCAAATCTGGTGGGAGTCTCAGCGGCAACTACATCAGCAGCATCGTATCCCTTATCAGCAGGAGCAAACTCATTGCCAGGGGAAACAGATACACTGCCAGCGGCATCAAAATTCCTTCGGGCCTCATCAGTTACCTGTTTTAAAAGTTCCTCTGTTTCCTTGTAGAATTCATAACCAAACTTTTCAGCATCTTCTGTAGCTTCATGTTCTTGGCGTTGGAGCTTCACAAGTTCCTCTGCATACCCCATATCACTAGAAGACACATCATGAGCAACTGAGTTCTTGGTACCTGAAAAGTGGTTAGAGGGAAAAGAGGGAACACGTATAACTTCTTCATCAGTTTCTGAATCTGACTTATCATCTGAAGAACATGCAATGTTAGTGGAAACCTCTGGGTGTTCTGCAGAAATGTTAGATTTATAACGAGTATAACCCAAATGATCAGTTAGATAATCCAAATCAAAGTACCATTCTTGACCTGCACCTTGAACATTGAGCTTGTCCTCCATAAATATGAGATTCAGAGTCTCTTCAACCCTCTTTGTGGAGAGATTATATACTCTGTAAGCTTTAGTATGAGCTGAATAGCCTACTACATATCCTTCATCAGCTTTCGCATCAAACTTGCCCAACTGATCACTAGTATTGAGGATGGTAACATGACAACCAAAAGGCTTAAGATGACTAATGGTAGGAATCTTGCTTGACAGAAGTTCATAAGGTGTACTTTTATGAGGATTTTGTGATGGAGACCCTGTTCAAGACATAACAAGCAGTGCTAATTGCTTCACTCCAAAACACGGTAGGCAACTTTGAATCAGCAAGCATGGATCTTGCTGCTTCAATTAGGGTTCTGTTTTTCCTTTCAGCAACTCCATTTTGTTGTGGAGTCCTGGCAGTGCTATAGTCCCTTTTAATCCCCTTTGTAGCACAGAGATCAATTAATTTAGCATTCTTGAACTATGTCCCATTATCACACCTAATTGCTTTAACCTTCTTGTTCAACTGATTCTCCACCAGGGCAATAAAATCTTGAAGAAGCTGGAATGTTTCATCTTTAGTCCCCAAAAAGAATGCCCAGCTATATCGACTATAATCATCAGTCACCACCAAACAATAGTATATGTGATCAATGCTTCTAATAGATGTAGGACCAAACAGATCCATGTGTAGAAGCTGCAAAGGCTCAGAGATAGTGCTGACAGCAGTAATGGCCTTATATGAAGTGTTGTGTTGCTTGCCCTTGTTGCAGGCCACACAGTTGTGCTCATTGGTAAAGACTTTGGAAGGCAGTCCATTAATTAATCCAATTTTAGCTAGCTTGTTGATTGTTTTGAAGTTCACATGAGCCATCCTTCTATGCCATTTATTAGATTCATCCAAGGATGCTTTGGCCACCAAACAAGCTAAATCTCCAGCAGGCTGGACATCATTGAGATTGAATGTGTAAAGATTTTGTTTCCTTGGTACCTTCAGAACAACTTGATTGTCATCAGGTAGTTGGAAACCTTTAGAAAGAACCAAACATTCAGTATCAGTGAAGAGTACAAAGTTTTTCTTGTCACAAATTTGGGACACAGAAAATAGATTGAAATTCCTCAATGCCTCCACATAGTACACATTCTCAAAGTCTAGTTGAGCAGTTCTAATAGTACCCTTCCCTGTGATTTTTCCATCTCCTCCTCCAAAGGTAACAGTACCTCCTTGAATACCTACAAAATCATGAAGCCTGTCTCTGTTCCCTGTCATACTCCTAGAACAACCACTATCTACAATACCTAAATCTTTATTGGAAAGAGGATCATCCTACACAAAAAGAATATACAACAACATTAGTTTTCATGGAGACCCAAGTCATCACTGACTTGGGCCTGCCTTGTGGATCTTATTTGATAAACCTGTAGATTGATGAGATTCACTATTGTTCTTGGACCTTTGCATATTAGATGGTCTTATGGGTCTCCAAGAACAACCTGCTGAGGGCTTAACAGCAGTGTCCCTCCATGCCCCCCTTTGATGTAAAAAGTCAGTGTTCACAGGCCTATAATCGTTTTGAAAATAAGAGCTTGTAGGTCTGTGCAATGGTCTATTAACATTTCTTCTCTAATGAAAAGAAGATGGCCTGTCAACAGCAACTGGGTTACCAGCAGCAACTGGTCTACCAGCAGAATTGATTCTGCTGGTCCTTATATATGTTCCATTGGGAACAAATGGAGGTATGTTGGCCACATCAGTCCATACATTTTAATATCTTTGTTGATTACTGCACATATTCATCTTTTTCTCATAATAATCACAATCTTTGATAAGATGAAAAACACTCCCACAAACAAAACATGATTTCTTCTTAAATTGCTTGTTCAAAACAGGAACAGTCTTATCACAAACAAAATTATTCAAACCACAACCAAAATCAGAATTGTTTTTAACAAAATCAACAGAACAAGAAATGTTTCTAGAAAAAACTGTCTTTGAAAAAGATTCTTTAACAGCAACTCTTAGGGCTTGAGGAACTTGTAAAGGCTTAGGAGAGGCAGACTTTAAGGACTCTTCATTTGAATCACAGCTGGCATATTCTTTAGATTGAGTCTCTGAAGTCCTGGAAAACAAGAGACAAATGTATTAGACTCACTGCCAGTGTCTGATAAGTCATTAGACTTTTGACCATAAGACATATGTGATTCATCTGAGTCAGAGTCTGGATTGGGTGGCTTAACAAGACCATTAATAGAAGAAGGAACATTATGCATTTCACCTTGTTTTAAAAACATAACAGGTTTTCTATATTTTTCTTCTTCTTCATCTATGACAAGATTAAAAACACTATATTCATTGGGATTATACACCTCATCTGGATTGATATAGTCCTTGAAGCCCAAACCCATTTTTGTTTTAACAGACATAGAGCTATTCCACAGTTTATCTAAGTTTTTAGCCTGTTCTTGCCATTATTTATGTTTAGCCACATCTGAATCTAAATCAGCTTTAAGACCATCTTTTTCAGCAACAACCTTTACATATTCTTTCTTATTAAATTTCAATATATTTGTTGTGTTATCTAAATCTCTTTGCAAAACATTTATTTTCACTTCAAGAGCCATTTGGTTTTGATCATACCATGCCTTTTGTTTTTCTAAAGCTTTGACTGTTTTCTTATGGGCCTGGACTTGTATAAAAAGCTCTTTATATTTATCATTAAAATCATCAAACTCACACTTAAGATCATCATATTGAGTACTGCAACCAAGTATATAACTGTGTACCTAAGAAGTGATGCCCATCATTGCAATTTCTCCAGCAGTGTTAACAACCAGTCCAATTTGAGGCTCTTCATCCTCACCATCATTCACATGATCATCCCAGTCAACTATGTTCTCCAGTGACAACATGGTTCTAGGCTTCACCTCTTCATCTTCCTTGATCTTGTATGCATTATGTTTTCTTCTGTCACCTCCCTTCCTGTTAGGACATTCTCTGGCAAAGTGACCAAGTTGGTTGCATTCAAAGCATCTGATCTTCTTCCTGTCAAACCTAGCAGATTCTCTTCCTTTGTAACCAAACTTCCTACCAGAGCCCTCTTCAAACCTCTTGACTTTCACAGCAAGCATGGCCATCTGCCACTTAAGATCCATCTCCTCCATATCCCATTTATCCACTTGTTCAAAGTCTTCATAGGTCAACTGCTGTTGATCTTCAGATTCAACAACAATTGAGTAGAGCACATCTTCTATCACAGAATTAGACTTTGATTTTCTTGTAGAAGATCTATGTGTTCAGGATGCTACTGATGAAGAAGTGGGAATATCAGCATATGTTACCATTGTGTTTCCACTGGTAACACCAACAAAGGCAGAGTGTGATGGAGCTTGAGAAAAGGTAGAGTGACCCTTGATGTCAAGCTCAAGAGACTTCAGCTTATTGTATAGATCATCAAAGCTTATGTAGTCAAGGCCCCCTTTTGCCTTGAGAGTAAGGGACACCTGATTCCAAGAAGGAGGTAGAGCACAAAGGAATTTGAGATTACATTCCTTAGTATCAGGTTTAGATTTTAACTGATTAAGCTGGCTGAGGATCTTTTGAAACCTGTCATAGCCCTTATGGACACCCTCTTCTTCAAGAATAGAGAACTCCTGAAAGCTTTGTTTGAGCATAGATGTTCTTATTTTCTTGGACTCATCGTTTCCACCAAACCTTGCTTTAGTCCCTCTCCAAATCTCTCTTGCATCATCCGGATGATAGAAATCGCTCATGTGCTCATCTGGAAGAGCTTGTAGCAAAGTAGTCCTTGCCTTGGTTTCCCTTTGGACAACGATCTGTTCAGCAGCTGTTGTGGGTGGAAGAATTATAACTTTTCCTTCAGAATCTCTTACAGTAGCTTTCTTACTGTTTCCTTTAAGGATGATTTGCCAGAGATTGACATCCATGTTGGAGATATAGTTTTCCATCTTCATAGCCCATATCTCATATTCATCCTTCTTAAGGTATGGAAATTTAGCATTAGTGTTGGACATTGTGACCACTTGCTGAATGGAAGATTGGGTGTTAGACCGGCTGTTTGATGATTCAGACTGATCATCACTCTCAGCATCAGAATGTTTTGGTGAAGACATGTTATGGTTTTTTAGAAGAAAACGACTGTCTTCTTAGAAAGATTCTCACGAGGCTCTGATACCACTTGTTGGGTACAGTCCCAGATAGATCTTATGAGCCTAGAAAGATTATAGCTGTCCTGTGTAATCACAAAACAACTAAGGAGAACCTTTGCAAGAATTGTACTCACACGGAAAATAAATACAAGACTAAAGAAGATGATAAACACAATAACTTGATCCTCTATGGATCTAAATTAATTCACTATTAATGTTGTCAAAGACGTTCATGAAACCCTAGCCACATGTTTCTTTTATAGCACAAGAAACCCTAATGCAGCTTGCTAAGCACTCAAAAGATATGCTCTATCTATTCCTATTTTAACTCAAGCATATCACAACTAATAAACTAAGAAAACAGAAACTACATATCCGTAGAAACACATTAACTATCATAGGAAACTGCACACTATCAGCGGAAATAACATAACTATCAGAAGGAACCCTATCAGAGGAAATCAACTGTTTACATAATTCCTAACACAACCTCACGCTCAAGAGTAGTGGAAATAGAAGAAGTAATGAAAGTCCCAGTGTGGGGGCCGTATAACCTAACTCAGCGACCAAAACACTACTATTCAATAAATCCTGAAAGCCATCAACATGTATGTTACTACTAGACGGACCCGGTTGAAAGTCGGAACGAAGTCTCTTGGCGGGACTAGAAGGTCCCAGGACACTCAGCAAAGGACCCTCCTTTCTTTTCAAAGGACTAGAGGCAGAAGGGTCAGCATCATAACCCGTAGCCTCAAAAGATGATCCACCACCAGTATTAACACTAGCACCTTCTGTCTCAAAAAGAAGATTAGCTTCAACCTCTAACTCACCCTCAGCACGGGGAGGAGCAATGGGGATAAGTGGCACCGTACAGTGAACAACAAATTCAATAATAGAAGGCTCTCCTTCACGACGTGGACGTGTAGTCATCATAGCCTTCATAGGTTCCAGAGACTGAATATACTCGGGCCAACTCATCACTGTACAGGAAAAAGGACATATTTAAAAAATAAAAAATAAATAAAACGCAAACGAGACTCACCAGTTTGATCATCATGAAGAAAATTTAGGTACACGTCCTCACCCAAAGTATAGTGGCAGCTCAAGCCAACCCAGCAAAGAAAGGGCTCAGGGAATGCCTGGAAGAGATAAGGGTTGGCAGCAAGAACAGCAAAATGATCAGCATTGTACTCGTCGGGGCAGGGAACAGGATCTTTAAAGATGTTCTTCCTCGAATGCCACGGGAACAAGATAGGACAAGCAAAGGCATCGACCCAGAAAAATCAGTCGTTCCAATTCTTCACAGAATCATGAGTCTTAGTGTAAAGTACAGGAACACCATCGCGTTTACTAAAGGAAAACCACCCTCTCGATTTTGAATTAACATAAAAGAAACGAAACAAAGCAACAATTGGTGTAATACCATGAGCGTGACACAAGATCTCAAAGAGAGAAATCCTGCACGCGCCGAGAACCAAAAGCTGAGAAATATTAATACGATAATGCCTAATCAAATCAACAAGGAAAACAGAGATGGGCAGGCGAAAATTGGCAAGATCAAAAAAGCGTGTATACAAGCCAATTTTCCCAGAAGGACACTCATGCATCGTACACTTGCGATCAGGAAGCTCTGGATGAACCTCCAAACGAATATGGTAAGTCGTAAGGAAGGAACCAAACGTCTCTAAAGGGGTACCACACTTTATGTCAACAATCAAACTCATAGCGAACGGACCAAGGGCGGACGGATGAAGGATTTTTTCTTCTAAAAAAAGATGCAACAAAACGGCGATGGTAAAAGTTAGAGCAGTATTTATAATGAAGGAAAACCTACTACCCTCAGGTAGGGACCGAGATGCCCATATATCTCTCAAAAGGGTACATATAATGTAAAAATATAGGACCGCAAGCCTTAATTTCACTAACGATGTGAGATACCAGGTGAACCATGACATCAAAAAAGGACGGCGGGAAGTACATCTCTAATTGACATAAAGTAATGATAATATCTTTTTGCCATGAATCCAAAATTTCGGGGTTAATCACTTTCGAGTGAATATTGTTAAAAAACAAACATGCTTTGGTAACAAACCACGAATTGCGATGGGAATCATATGTGCGATTAAAACATGACAAACATGCGACTTCATTCCTTGTAGTTTACAATCTTTCATGGTATAACACGCTGGTGGCAGATAGCTGCGTTTTTTGTCATTCTCAACCGGGGCGAGCTCTAACCGGATTCCCCATGAGACCATATCTTTTCGACCATTAATACCATCTTTAGTTTTCTCGGGAATATTCAACAATAACCCCATCAAGCTGTCACATACGTTCTTTTCAATGTGCATAACGTCGATACAATGTCGTACTTCCAAATCCTTCCAATATTCTAATTCCCAAAAAATTGACCCTTTTTCCCACGTTCCTTGTTCAATTTTATGTCCTTTTCCTTTTCCAAACACAGTGTTTAGATTAAAAACTCAAGAAAGTGCAGTATCTCCACTAAATCGTGTCCTGACTCGTCCATACTCCATATGTCCGTCAAACTCTAAACTCATATGAAGATACGATTGATTATTTGGAAGCGATCTTCGATGGCCTAATAACACGTTTTTTTTGTTGCAATTATCTAACCACCTGGAGGATGTCTCATCTTCACTTATTGAGCAAGTCTATTTACCCTTCGTGTTGTATCCTGACAAATTACCGTATGCCAGAAAATCATTTATGGTGCAAAAAGTCATAGCTCGCAACACAAATTTCTCTTTCTTATTCGCATCATACGTTTTTACACCCAGTTTCCACAGTTTTTTCATATCATCAATGAGAGGAGACAAATACACGTCATTGTCATTACTAGGCTGTTTTGGACAGGAAATTAACAATGACATCCAAATGTATTTACATTTCATGCATAACCACGGTGGAATATTGTACATACATAAAAGAACCGGGCAAGTACTGTAAAGACTGCTCATGTGTTGGAATCACTCCTAAACTATAATTCAAGTGTTAGTTATTCTTATGTAATAGGTAGCTTATTATGGCCTTTATGTTTGTTTAAGGTCTAGCTTATGTAGAAGGCCCATAAGCTTAGGCCCATGTCCAATAAGGAAAGGGTGGAAACTAGGAGTGTTGCCCTAGCTTTCCTCCTATAAATACCTCATGTAAACCCTCACTTGAGGGTTGGTTGTTCAATGCATTTCCTTCACTCACTCTACGCCTAACCTTTCATAGCATTTACGTGTGTGTGTTTGTGTGTGTTGTTCATCCGCCACTCTATCTCCTCTCTATTTCTTTCTATGTTGCTTGTGTTGTAAAACTAGTGACCTAACAGTGGTATCAATCACCTACTAGTTGGGTGAATCATGTTTGTTTTTGAAGTGGGTTTTGGTCCTACGCTTAAAACACACGTTTGATACTTTGGTTCGCTTAAAAACTTGTTTTTTACACTTTTTAATCCAAGATTCGTGTACTTTCAATGTTTTAAGGTGTTAAAATACTCATTTTTGGGAAAAAGTTTCAAACTTTACGCGTGGATCTAAGTTTTCAAGCTTGTTTTTGTTCGTGGGTATCGTTTTACGCATAACTATTTTGAGTGCTTTGGATCATCAAGTTTCACACTTTTGTTTCATTTTGGTGTTATTGAAGCTATTTCATCACACAAAAACTGGTTTAGAAACATCTTTGGGCAAAATCAATTTTACGAGTAATCCTACGCGTAGCAAAACCCTAAAACTACGCGTAAGATATTCCGTGGTTTGATATTCATTTTCGTGGTTTACTTCGTGTTTTCTTGCTTGGATAAGTGTTGGAATCACTCCTAAACCATAATCAAGTGTTAGTAATTAATATGTAATAGTTAGCTTTATTATGGCCTTTAAGTTTGTAATTAGCCTTAGGCTTGTGTAGAAGGCCCATGAGCCTAGGCCTTAGTCCATTAAGGAAAGGATGGAAACTAGGAGTGTTGCCCTAGCTTTCCTCCTATAAATACTCTTGTAAACCTTCATTTGAAGGTTGGTTGTTCAAGTTATTCTCTCTTTCACATACCTGCGCGTAACCGTCCTTAATATTGTGTGTGTGTGTGTTTGGTTTGCTTGTTCAATCGCCTTATCTCTTTCTATATTACTTGTGTTTGTAAAACTAGTGACCTAACAGTGGTATCAATTGCCAAATAGTTGGGTGAACACTTTTGTTTTAAAGATTTTGGTTTTGGGTCTTACGCGTAAAGATTACTTATTCTTTACTTCGCTTAAAAACTTGTTTTTTACACTTTTTAATCCAAGATTCTTGTACTTTCAACGTTTTAAGGTGTTAAAATACTTGTTTTTGGCAAAAAGTTTGGAACTTTATGCGTGGATCATTGTTTTTGAGCTAGTTTTTATTCGTGGGTATCATTCTACGCATAACTGTTTTGAGTGCTTTGGATCATCAAGTTTCACACTTTTGTGTCTTTTGGTGTTATTGAAGCTATTTCATCACACAAAAACTGGTTTAGAAACAACTTAGAGCAATATCCAATTTACGAGTAGATCTACGCGTAGTGAAACCCTAAAACTACGCGTAAGTATTTCCTTGGTTTGATCTTCGTTTTCTTAGTTTACTCCGTGTTTTCTTGCTTGGATAAGCCTGAAAATACGTCGACTTTGGATATCTTTTGCACTGTGAAGTGTAAAAGATCACTTGGGATAAAACCCTAAAATTACGCATAAGCATAAGATTACGCGTAAAAATCCTACGCATAAGATTTTTCTTACGCCTAAGCCTAGTCTTACGCATAAGATAATCCTACGCCTAACTTTTGTCTACGCATAAGTTTAGCGTCTTTTCCTTACTTACGCGTAAGCTAAATTCTACGCGTAACTTCTAATTGTTACGCGTAACTTTGGTGTTTTTACGCATAAGTGATACTTGGCTATTGTTATTTCTACGTCTAAGGATACTTCTTCATCAAAGGTTCATTCGACTACAAAGATCCATTTTTACCAACACAAGTTTTCAACATGTCTCAACCACCATACTCTAACTATTTCCCTTACACTTATCCTCAACGACAACAACAACTAAGTCCACAACATCAACAATGGAATCAACAACAAGCAATTTATCAACAACAATTTAATCAACAACATACTCCACAACTTGGAGCAATTACTCCACCACAAATGGTTCAACCACCGCCAAGTCTTCAAGTTCAACCCTACACAAATGACTTCAATCAACATCCATCAAGGAACACTATGAAGGAACCCACTTGGTTTGCAAAGATGTGTGAAGCTTTAAGCAGCCAACAATCAATTCATTAGGCTGGATCACTTGATAGACCTCCAATGCTCACTCCAGGAAACTACGATCAATGGGTGATAAGGTTCTTTAGGTTTTGTGATCTGAAGAAGCTACATGGAAAGTTTTTAAAGATGGTTATCTTGGAAGGTCCATTTGAGATGCCTACTGTCATTGTACCCGGAGATCCTAATGCCATTCCACCAAGAGATGAACAAACAAACATTGCTACTGTTGCAGATTTAAATCTAACAGAACTTCTACACTATGAAGCTGATGAGCTTGCAATGCAATATATCCTTTTAGGATTACCTAACCCAATTCTTTGAAGTGTTGATGCTCAAAAGACTGCAAAGGAAATGTGGGACCATATTAATCTTCTTATGGAAGGATCGGTACTCAATCAGGAGGATTTGGAATCCAAAATTTACTTGGTTTATGAACACTTCATGATTGATCCTGGAGAGACACTAGAGTCTTATCATCATCGATTTTCAGACATCATCAATGATTTGGATAAACAAAACATCATCATGCCAAGAATTGCAGTGAATACTAAGTTCCTGAGTAGTCTTGGTCCTGAATGGGAGAAGTATGTCATCTTTCTCCGTCAAGCGAAGAATATGCATCATTCTACATATGGATTTTTGTATGATTACTTGAAGCCTCATGAAAAGGAAGTTGATCGGGAAAGGATTCTCCGTGCTCAAATTGCTCCACCTACACATCCGAAAAATCAACAACTTGCCTTATATGCTCAACAAAGTTATCCTCCTCAACAAGCAACTCAACCAACTGCCTCAGTCACACCAAACGATCAATCACAACAACCTCAACAAAATCAACTGGTTCCTTACAACAACAACAATGATCAAGCACTTCATAGTCAAACTAATGAGGAATCCGATCCGTTCGAAGCATTGCAACAGGGATTTGTTATGATTGCTAATGCTTTTAGCCGTTATACCAACAAATCCAACAATCGTATTCGTTCATCATCCAATACACGAAATCAGGCTGTTGTGAACAATGGACGAGTTGAAGTTCAGAATCGTGGTTATGGTCGTCAAATGGGAGGTGGTCAAGGGTTTAATGCAATGGGTAGGAATACCAACAGAGCTCAAGTGGTGGAACAGGGAAATGCTCAGAATGGGTTGAATGGTCTTCAATGCTACAACTGCAATGAGAAGGGACACCTGGCTAATGCATGTCCAAAGCCAAGGACTAGGGGCAGTGCTTATTTCAAAGAGCCTCTTCTTTTGGCTCTTAAGGATGAAGCTAGTGGATCTCTCACAAACAAAGAACAGAGCTTTATGGCAGATGCAGACTCAGATGATGATATGGAGGACTTGCAGGCCAATGCAGCTGTTATGTTGATGGCTAATATGCATGAGCTACACATGAGTGAAACAGGCCCAGTGTATGACACTGATGGCTTGTCTCAGGTACCCGAACAAACCATCATCATATCTGAACTCATATCTCCGCCAATATCTGAATCCGGCACGGCTCAGACTGTTCAAAATGAGTCATCTACATCTCATTCTGACGATTTTCAAATAAACCCTGTAGTTACATTTGACGATCAAGATGACATTATGGTTTCCTTTGATAATCAAATTGACTCCGTGGTTGTACTTGAGGATATAAATAATGATAATGTGGTGACTCACGTTGAACAATCTGAAATGTTGCCTCATCCAGATTTTGCTCGTTTAATTCAAGACCATCAAATCAAAATGGAGGAATGTTATGCATTAAATAAGGACTTAAAAAGCAAAAATGCACTGTTAACCAAGGATTTTGAATGCTTACAAATGCAACTCAACTTTTTCAAAACTCAAGAAAAATGTGAAAAAGGTTTTGAAGACGCTTTTGCTAAATCTCATCAAAACGAAAAATATTTAGAGAGACAGATGCGTGATATAGCCGCTTCGAAGAATGCTTTGTTGTCTGAAATAGAACAACTAAAACATGAACATAAAAAGAAAATTAACGCTCTCACCTTAGAAAATCAAAAAGCTAAGGATGAGTTGTTAATTTGTCAAAAACAGTTCTCCGCATACAAAAAGCATTCAACGAATCGGGTAGATGACCTTCTTGAAGAAATTATCGGCTTGCAAAACAAACTTAAAGAGTTTAAAACTGTTGTTTACAAACATGGTGAATCAGTAACAGCTATTGAAAAGTTTACTTTAAAACCTAATCCAAAAGGATATGGACCAAATCTAGTTGATTACAAACCAAAGCTTTCACTAAAAACATTCAAACTAAATCCTGAAGTTTCCAGTGCAGAATAAAAAATTAATGATACTGTTATGAGTGTTGTTGAATATCATCGTCAAGAGGAATTAGATGCAGAAGACGAGAGTCGATCAAAATTAAAAACTGTTGTTTACAACAAACCTTTTAATTATTCAAAACCGGTCACTTTCATCACACCAACGGATTCTTCTAACACACCAAGGGTTATCAACAAAACACCTGAGTCTTCTAATGTTAATCCCCAACCAGATTATGCACAAATTTATGGTCCTTTACCTTCAATCAGTGAAGTAAACTCAAAACCTGAAAATCGCAAAATTCTTAGATATTTTGATATTTTCATGGCTGACCTCAAAACTTTAGAACATGAGATAGAACATCATTCTGAAATCAAAGTTCAACACTTTTAATCGCCTTTAGCGCGAGAACAAAGAGACATTTTTCAGAAAAATCTTTTACCAAATGTTAAAAATTTGAAAAGTTGTGCATTAGCTTGGGAAAAGGATTTTCATAAGGAACTTGGAGTGATGAAGGTCGTTTTCGAGAAAACTGAAACATCTATTTCTAATACTAAACGCAAAAAGAAAATGTTGAGAAAAGATGTTGATCGACTCTTGAAAGATGTTCTCTGTGCTGATATCCAAAATGTTGTGTTACTCTATTATTTGCTACATGCATCTGATTATATCTCTGCTGATAATGTTGACTCTGTGGTAACTGTTGAGTATACTGATAAGATGCTTCAAATCGAGTCTCTAAAAGCTGAAAATGAACGATTGCTTACCGAACTTTCCTATGCAAAACGTCATCTTAATTGGTGTGAAAAAGATATTCACAATCAACAACTTGGGTTTCAAAAGAAAATCGATCAGTTGCAAACAAAATCTTTTGATCCTAAAATTGAGAAACTGGATGATCAAAACGTGTCTTTGAAAAGTCAAATCTCAAAATATGAACAAGAACTTGTAAAAGTTAAACAGGAATATGGTGTCATATTTGATTTACTCAATAAGACTCGTCATGAAGCATCCAACGAACTTGATCACTATCTTGCTTACACTAGAGAAGTCATGAATTTTGCTGGTAATATTCGTTCTGAAAATCAAGATTTGATTCACACTATCTCTAAGTTAAGAGAAATGTTAGGAAAGTATGAACAACTTCCGCCAACCATCATTAAGAGATTAGCACCTGTAACACTTAGTAATCGTGCACCTAGAATCCCTACTGCCAAATCTCAAGTTGCTAACGTGTCTCCTTCTACTGAAATAGGAATAGTTGAGCCTTTTTCCAAACGTCCGCACTTCACAGCCTAGGAGCACTCAATCGAAGAATAGGAAGTTGCGACCTAAGAAAAGATCAATAAGGAATGCTAAAGTAGAAGAACACCCTAGGACTATGAATAAGACTCACGTTGCTTCCACTATAGATGTTGCGTCTGGTAAATGTAATAGAAATAGTGATGTAACGAATGCTAAACCTTTAAGCACTTTTGATATTCAGTCTGATGCACCTTGTGTTATTTGTCGTAAAAGTATGAATTCTGACTGTCATGACAAATGTGTTGCTAAAGTTATAATCTCTCGTTTACGGAATACCTCTAGGCCCACTAATCATTCTAAGTCTGTGCTTGGTAGACCGCCTTCTATAGATTCTAAAGCAAACATTAATGTCACTGTAGCTCCAGTTTCACCTCCTAAGAATGTAGTACCACCTAGTGCATTCACTAAGACTAAAGCAAAGAGTTGTTATAGATGGCCAAAATGGATATATAACACACTAGGATTTAAATGGATGCCTAAAATCATTAATGTGTGCATGTCTAATAAACCTGCCTCGAAACCCTCTAACATTTTGATTTCCACATCTACTTCTATTCCATCTGTGTCGTCTGTGTGTAATGCAGGTGATACAGATCATTCTCTGAATTGTTGATAGCGGATGTTCCCGACACATGACAGGCAACCTTAAACTGTTATCAAACTTCATTGCAAAGTTCATTGGCACTGTCAGGTTCGGGAATGATCACTTCGCATCTATCATGGGCTACGGAGATTATGTCAATGGGAACATCGAAATCAGCAGGGTTTACTATGTGGAAGGCCTCGGTCACAATCTGTTTTCAGTAGGTCAGTTTTGTGATGGAGATTTGGAGGTTGCTTTCAGGGAGAAAACTTGTTTCATTCGTGATCTACAAGGAAATGACCTTATGTCTGGCTCGCGTAATTTTAGTCTCTACAGTATCTCTATGCAAGACATGGTTGCTTCATCTCCCATCTGCTTACTTTCAAAGGCAACATCAACAAAATCCTGGCTATGGCACCGTCGTCTCTCACATCTAAACTTTCAAACCATCACCAACCTTGCTCGACACAAACTAGTTGAAGGTCTCCCATGATTCCGATATTCAAAAGATCACCTTTGCTCAGCCTGTGAACAAGGGAAAAGCACTCATGCTCACTTTCCTTCAAAGGTGGAACACAGCTCTCAGCATGTGCTTCATCTTCTTCACATGGATTTGTGTGGCCCGATGCGCGTGCAAACAATCAATGGCAAACGCTACATCTTAGTAATTGTTGATGACTACTCACGATGGACTTGGGTCTATTTTCTTCGAAGCAAAGACCAAGCTCCACAAATGATCATCACCTTTCTCATGAAAATACAGGTTCAGCTCCGCAACACCGTTAAACTAATCAGAACAGACAAAGGAACTGAATTTGTTAACCAAACCCTTCATGGATTTTATGAGAAAGTGGGAATTCAACATCAAACATCTATTCCACGTACACCAGAACAAAACGGTGTTGTTGAAAGACGAAACCGAACGTTAGTGGAAGCTGCAAGAACAATGTTAATCAATGCTAAACTTCCAGATTATTTATGGGCAGAAGCTGTATCTACTGCATGCTATACTCAAAACCATTCTATGATCACAAAACGCCACAACAAAACACCTTTCGAGCTTGTCCACAACCATAAACCGAATCTCAAACACTTTCATGTATTTGGATCCCTTTGTTATCCGAACAATGATCGTGATGATTTTGGAAAGCTCAAAGCCAAAGCTGATATTGGAGTCTTTATTGGATATTGTGAGAATTCTAAAGGTTACCGAATTTACAAAACAGGTGATGGAAACTGTTCATGCTCATTTTGATGAACTCACGGAAATGGCTTCTGAGTATAACAGCTTAGAACCCGGACACAACCGCTTAAACTTCCCTCAACCCCCATCATCAGCTGAACAAAGCCCCTAGCTAACTCGTCAACAAATGGAAAGGTTATTTGCTCCTCTGTTCAGTGACGATATTGATGAACGTGCTCCAGGTGTATCCGTTGTTTCCGCTGCTCAACCTGATAATACTCTTATACCTGATACACCTGCTACCACAACTACTGTTGCAGATGCACCTACACCAGTTGACTCCAACACAACAGTTGAACAAACCACTTCCAACAATGATGAACCGGTTGATGATATTCTGAATGAAGTACCCCCACCTGCAGATTTTGATCCAAATGCGTTCTTCAACCCGTTTGCTAATGAAACTGCTGCACCAGATGTCGCGGAATCATCAACAAACCATTTGAATCCTCAGAATCTGCACAATGTATACCAACATCAACCCTCTACACATAGATGGACAAAAGACCATCCTCTGGCTAATATTATTGGCAACCCGAATCAACCAGTCATTATGAGACAACGTCTTCACATAGATGGTGAACATTGCATTTATGCTCTCACTGTCTGCCAATCTGAGCCTAAAAACATTAAAGACGCAATGACAAAAGACAACTGGATTGAATCCATGCAAGAAGAACTCAACCAATTCAAACGTCTTGAAGTATGGGAACTGGTTGAAAGACCAACAGGGGTCTACATCATTGGTCACAAATGGATTTGGAAAAACAAATTGGATCCTGAAGGGAACGTCATCCGAAACAAGTCACGTCTAGTTGCTAAGGGTTATTGTCAGGAAGAGAGAATAGACTTTGAAGAATCTTTTGCTCCGGTTGCTTGTCTTGAGGTTGTTCGGATATTTCTCGCGTTCGTGGCTCATATGAACATGACGGTCTTTCAAATGGAAGTCAAAACTGCGTTTCTCAATGGACAACTGAAAGAAATGGTTTATGTCAGTCAACCCGAAGGATTCGTTGATCCAGAGTGCCCGAACCATCTCTACAAACTGAACAAAGCTCTTAATGGTCTCAAACAAGCCCCTCGGGCATGGTACAATAAGCAATCATCTTTTCTCATTGCTAATAATTTCACCAAAGGCTCGGTTGACCCAACTCTTTTTATACAATATCACGGGGCACATATCTTAATTGTTCAAATATACGTGGATGACATCATTTTTGGGTCTACACATAAAAAGTTTTCAATCGCTTTTGCAAAACTAATGAAGAAAAATTTTGAAATGTCCATGATGGGTGAACTCATGTTCTTTCTAGGACTGCAAGTTCATCAATCACCCCGTGGTATTTTCTTGAGTCAGTCCAAATATGCCCTTGAACTGTTAAACAAATTTGGAATGACAACCTGTGAAACTTATGCCACACCAATGGCTCATACCAAGAAGCTAGATGCTGATTTACATGGGAAATTAGTTGACCCTACCAAATACCGAAGTATTATTAGGTCTCTCATGAATCTAACAGCTAGCAGACCTGATATTGTCTTTGTCGTTTATCTATGCTCCCGTTATCAGTCGCGACCAACTGAAACCCACCTCTCTGAGGCTAAAAGAATCCTCCGATACATCAAGGGAACCATTAACTTGGGGATCTGGTATCCGAAGGATTCTGGTTTTGAACTAATCGCTTTTTCAGACGCTGACCACGCAGAATGCTTAGACTCAAGGAAAAGTACTTCAGGAGCTCTACAATTTCTTGGTGATAAACTGGTGTCTTGGCAATCAAAGAAGCAGGATTGTACATCGCTGTCA